>CAUYTI010088505.1:0-17708 GCA_963575145.1 Galago senegalensis | reverse complement strand
TATGGATGGAAAGACATGGGTCACTTCCTAGATGAACAAGTCAGCTGTATTAGCTTACTTATGAGTCAATGAAAAATACGCTTTGGGTAAATAATGTATTTCTCTTTTCTCATAGATTATTGAAATAGTCATTTAGGACTTACTATGGGCCAAATACAACTTTAGTTTTCTTGAATTCAATGGTGAAGGAAATATCTATGCACTCATGAAATTTATATTCTAAAGAAATGAAATGTAAATAATAATAAGATATTTAAAAGTCATATTTATAAGTATATAAGCAATAATAAGTATATAATAGGTTTATAATAATTGACAATATTATTTTGAGTCATACACTAGAGAAAACCTCTAACCTTTTTAGTGTAAACTACAGAAAACTTCACTCTTTTCTTTTCTATGTAATTTTTATAAAAATATACTCTGCATTTTCCTGAATATTCCTGGTTTCCAGTATTCTGCGCCTTTATCACACCACATTAAATGAGGACAAAGAGCGTAACAATTCTAGGCACAAACGTGCAGGTGAAACCTTGGTAGGAAACCATTTTCAGCAGTAGAGAAAAGTAAGCTAATCAATAGTAACCAACATAGAAAGAAGGGACCAGAGTGGAATTAAGCAGTGGGAGATTTGGGGTCATCTTAATCTGGATCTGACAGTGTCAGTCCATGAGAGATATTGGAAAGAAGAGATAGGAGATTCTCCATGAATATCTAAGTCTCCCTATTCAAATTCTTTTTGTCCTAACAAAGACTGTCACAATGCAAAGAGAAGAGTGAAAGTGTAGGATTGTAACACATTTAGAGCTTTTGCTGCCACATCCCTGGAAAGTTGCATGAAATATGAAGCTGCTATTTCTAAAAATAGTGCATAGATTTGCATTTCTCTGATATATAGGGACAGTAGGTACAATGTAGGGATATATGGCATACCTCCCAGGTGAAGGACTCAAATACAACTCAGACTTTTCCTAACAAATGCAAACAATGTAACCTAATAGTATATACCCTTATAGTAATTAAAGATTTTAAAAAATTAAAAAAATAAAGTAGTACATAAGAACTCATTGGTTGCCTCAGGTATCACTCTCCAGGTAAATCAGAAAGGCAACTTAATGGACAGATTGAAAAATCATTCAAGGAGAAATATTTAGCACACAAAGGGTGTTTGAAAAAGTAATATCTCTTTGGGTACAGTATGCTCATAAACTACCAAAAACACTTGCTTATATGGCATGCCAGAATTTCCCCAGTAAATGTTTCTCCTGAGCTATTTTAAAAATTATTTGTAATTAAACTAATTTGATAACTACATGTCTTCTTTTATGAAATGTCTGTTCAAATCTTTGATTTCTAAAAAATCTGTTTACTTTCTCATGATCAAGTTTTGAGCTTTTATGTATTGGGGGTATGTTTTTTGACAAGTATGTTGTTTTTCATGTATTTTTTTCCCAGTATATCTTTCCTATTTATTTTCTTAACATTTAACTTGTCCAGTAAAAAATTTTCAATTTTGGTGACATTCAGTTTATCAGTTGTTTTTCTTTTATAAATTGTGCTCTTGCTACTGAGGCCAATACATTTGCTAACTGAAGGTCATAAAGATGTTCTTCACTTTTCTTATAGATATTTTATAGTTTTGTTTCTTTTGCATTCATGTCTATGCTCCAGTGTGTGTTAATTTTTGTGTGTGGTGAAAGATTTTTAAGCATATTTGTGTGCATTTGTTCTAAGATCATTTACTAGAATTCTTTCCTTTCTCTAATGAATTACCTGGCCATGTCTGTGGGATCTGTTTCTATCCTCTCTGTTGGATTTCATTGTTTTTCTGTGCCTCTTCTTTTGGCAACGTTCAGTATCTTGATGTCTTTCTTCATATTGTGAGTCTTGGAATTGTTTGCTGTGATTCTTTCAATATCGTTCTTTTTCAAAATACTGCCTTATATTTTTCTGTTGCCTTTTAACATACATTTTTGAATCCACCTATCAATAACTCTGCAGTAAAAACAAAGAAAATATACTGGTATTTTGATTAAAGTTGCGTTGAGTGGCTAGTTGGTGGAAAACCAGCATCCTTACAATATTGAATCTTTCTATTCAGTAATATAATATTTTTCCATTTAGTTGTCATCGCGAATTTCTGACATCAGTGTTTTATAGTTTATAGCATATGGATTCTGTGATATTTTCTTAGATTTATAATTATTCATATTTTTGAGGTTATTTGAATCATACTGTTTCTAAATTTTATTTGACGATTCTTCATTCTTATCCTATACAATATATAGAGTACTTGATTTTTATACGTTGTCCTTTTGTCCTCTAAACTTGTCTCTCTACCTTCAGTTTTCTGCCTGCAATCTATTCTATAGCTCAATGCTCTCAATTCTAATGAGCATTAACCTGCACATGAATAGATTAAGGAAAAGGATAAAGGACGTTTACCTACCATCTCCATTTGTAAACCTGCAGAGATGAGCACTATCACTGCAGAGAAGTGAGACTTTCTTTGACTTCTAGAGCAGTCATAGTTATTGTCTTACTGTGTTTCTAGTATCCATATCTATTTCCCAACAGTGACGGTCTCATCCTGTCAATAAAATTGTGGTGTCTATGTTTTGAAAAGTTGATGCTTTACTTTGCAGGGATTAATATTCCAGTTAGATGTTTATATGATAGAGACTAGAAGGAGAGAAATGAGCTGACCCCATCCACCTAGGAGAAGGGAAGGCAAGCACAAAAAGATGGTCTGGGGCAGAGACTCCGTTAATCAATACCCTGGGATAAGATTTTGAACAATAAGTTCCTCTGATATCTGACCTCTATTGATTAATAATCTTATTGGCTCATATACATTTGGCTGGGACCAGAGACCACTGGAGAAATGGGTCCTCTGGATTATAATTAATTTAGAAAAGGGCAAGGTGTGAAATCAAAAGAACAATACCATTAACAGTAGAAAAGTTTTAATCATTCCATCTGTTTTTCTCCAGAAAAAATAAAATAATATCACTGATTTCTCATCCTGTATTACTTCTTTCCGCTGAGAATAATTCTATTAGGCCACTCAGGCAATCTCAAATATGACCCAAATATTGTTATTTAGGTCAACAGAAGGAGAACTAGCTGAGTCCTTTTCTGTCTTTCTACAAGGCTCTTTCTTTCTCTCCTCACATTGCACCCCTACTTCTAGGACCCCTGCGCCTTCTCCTCTTACCTCTTCACAGACAATGAGCTTCCTTCCCTGTCCTGAGTTTATGGACTTCAAGTCCCTTCAGTTCAGCAGGAAAGACTGTTATACTTGTTTGCAAAGGTTTCCCAGGGAGATTTCTCTACTGTGTTATTTCCCATGATAACTAGGGGAAAGCACCAATTCTCTATCCCCATGGATTAATTAATAGAAACTTCCTCCTCTGATGTTTCCTCATTACTCCTCCACTGTGTCGGGAACTCCAAGAGTCTTAGTAAAATGTGGGCCTCCTTGACGGATATGCTCAGGATCAACAGGCTATTTGAATACAAATTCTTATCAAGAATTGCTTCCAACAGAACTAGGGATTTATTTTTTATTTCCATACCTTCTGAAAGGGTTAAATTTTTCAAAGCTTGTTCGGTTTTCCCAAGGAGGAAATAATTCGTTGCAGTAACATTGCTGACTTTGTAAATACTGTGCTGCCCAGCTCTGTTTACTCAGCTCAGGATGGCCCTCTACCACTGTTCCAAATCCAGACCCCTATCCATTTTTTCAGCCCATATGTGCATGATTAGTTCCAGGAGTTCCAATGTGGATTTGAGCATAATGTGCAGAGGCCAACAATTTCTATACTGCAAATGGTAGTCTCAACTCATCCTTGCATCCCCCTGAGGGTGCATTGACAGCTATTCTCAGTAAGAGATGGAGTCTCTTTCTGTCCTCCTGTCTCTTTGTGACTTGATTTGGGCAACATAATGTAACAGAAGAGATTGGGTGACAGTTCTGACCCTAGCCTTCAAGAGTCCTTATTCACCTACACTCTGTCTCAACTTCATTGAGAGAGAGCTCCAGCCATTGCAGGAGCAAACTTAGACCAGCCTTCTGGAAGGTAAAACACCCCATGAACAAGAATACAATTGTCTTTGCTCGTGTTGTCCTAGGTCAGCAAGCTCTAGCCAATCAGTGCTGACTCTGGAGACATGAGTAGGCTGGGGTAAGATAAACCACAAATTCAGTTCCAGCCCAAACTTTCAATCCACAAAATTGTGGAAACAAACACTTAGATTGTATTAAGCCATTAATTTGGGGGGTGGTTTGTCCATAGCAGAAGATACATGATGAGGTCTCTTAAATTACCCTTTCTCCTCCACTTTGTTCTAGTCCCATCTACTATCCAGACCATGTTAGGATGAAATAGGCTGTTAATACAATGAAATAGTTTATTATTAATATATTAGAGGCCATAGATACATACAAAATTAAAAGTAGAAACTATGTGTTAGACTTGTATCTAAACATCAACAGAGTTAAAGTCCTAATTTCATTTTGTTTACAAATTGAGGGTCACAACCCATTAGTGAGTGATGAGATTAATTCAAAGGTATTTTTGACAAAATAGAATTATACAAAGCCAAATAAGAAAGATCAAAAAGATCAAAGTATCATGATGTAGCAAATGTAAGTTTTGTTTTGCAAAAATCTTTTTCTATTAGGAATATGGATAAGAATGTGTGAATGTTTGTTTATGAGTTCTACATTATCATTTAAAAATAAAAAAATACTCTTTATTGTGAATCAGAGTCAAAAAAATATTGTAATTATCTCATTTGCTTTTTCTTGCCTGAATTTTCAGTTCTCAGTGGTAGTAAAATTTTATTAAAAGTTGTTTGTACTTGGAATTTCTAATTTTTATTGGAGCCTCTTCTGTTATTCTACTCCAGACAGGTTTTTGCTTCCACCACTGCAGGAAATCTCTCCTATTAAGTTTGACAATTACCTCCAGATGGCTAAACCCAATGTCTGATTTTCAGTTCCCATCTTATTTGACTGTTGGCAAAATTTTACAAAATTAATCACAACCATCACAAAGTTGATGTATTTTATTCATCAAATACCTGGTCCTTCTATCTAATTGTTCACTCCTTCTGGGTCATATTTTCTGATACCTCTCCTTTTCCCAAAATCTATAATGTTGGAGTGCCCCCAAACCCAGCTGTTTGGTGGACTTGTCCAATCTCATGGCTTTAAGTCCTTCTCATATGCTGCTGATTTGCACATGTGCCTTCACTCCTGAGTATCTGACTCAGGTAACAGCTTGCTCAATATTGTTACTAGATTTCTAAGAGTTCAGTTAAACTTAAAATATGCAAAGCTAAACTTCTGGTACCCCAATCCCTTCTTCCTGCAGTTTTCTGTCTCAGTTAGTGACAAGTGCATCATTTTTGATAGTTATCCATGACTGCTCTCTTTCTTGCATACTCTATTTTTCAGTCCATTGGGAATGCTGTTGGCCCTGATGTCAAACTAATAATATATCTAGAATTAAACCACATTTCTCCATCCCCATTACTCTATCCTGATCTCAACTACCATCTCCTTTCACCAGGACTACTGCAATAGCCTCTGAAGGACCACAACTTCCACCCTTGCCTCTCTGCAATGCCTTCTCAACACAGAGGCAAACATGAATCTGTTAAACTCTAAATCAGATAACAACTCTCCTCTGTTCCAACCTGTCCACTGAGACCCCAATTCTCAGAGTAAATTAGAAAAATCTAAATCTTGCAATGACCTTCAAGGCCCTCTGTGATCCACCTCTCTTTATTTCCCTGAGTTCATCTTTTGGCTTTCTGGACCATCCCCACTCAGTGTTCACCACAGTGGAATCTTTGATTCCTTAAAGAAGCCAAACACCTCTTACCTTAGAGCTATTTCACCATCTTTCAATGTTGCCTGGATGATTCATCATCCTTCCAGCCACACCGTAGATTTTCCCTTTCTTTCACATCTTTCTTCAAGTGGGAACTTCTAAACAAGGTTTCACTTGATCAATCTATTGCAGTTATAATCTCTCTGTAGGCACATGGGATCATTTTATTGCCCTATATTTTCTTTTCTATTTCCCATACAACATATGGTTTCATGGAACTGTTGATCTACTTTTGGTTTATTTTTAAATCAGTTACCTTCATTAAGTGTAAGAGACATAAGAAAGGCAGTAAATTTATTGTTAGCTGTATCTCAAGCACCTAAACCCAGGGGTCTTCAAACTTTTTAAACACGGGGCCAGTTCACTGTCCCTCAGGTCGTTGGAGGGCCAGACTGCAGGCCCCAGGAGGAGTCGGCTGCTAAGCAGGACAGACAGTGGAGGCAAAAGTACCTGGCAGGCTGGATAAATGTCCTAGGCAGGCTGCATGTGGCCCAGAGGCCATAGTTTGATGATGCCTGCCTAAAACCATGCCTGGTATAGTAAATACTTGTTATGTGAATAAAGAAGTGGGTTACATAATTATGTCCTTAGTAGTTTAGAATCTGTAAAACTTAGTAAGATTTTAAGACCAACTATGGAAATATCTAAGAGTGTCAGAATCTTTTGCTTTTATTTTGCATAAGAAACTCTATATATATTTAGTATTTTTGCATTTGTATAATTTAAGGTAATTTAACTCATTAGAATAGCAGATAGACTTTGTAATTCTAATTTCAAATTTATAATTCAGTGATTAACTTAGACATTTTCTGTTAATCCACTTTTTGGAGTTAAAGTATATAGTCAATAAAATTCATACATTTAATCCAGATATTAAGGTTGCTGATTTAAGATGAAATTTTATCACATCAATCATAATAATGGACCTATAAAAATATTTGGGATTAGCCATATTTATAATTTTCATTTTAAATTATAAAGTCTAAAAAATATCTGAGTAGGCTTTGTATTAAGTTAAAAATTGAGGAACTCAATTATGTGTATCATATTTAAATGTAGTCTAAAAGAATTTATTAGCCAAGCTTATGAACCAGAACAAATATTTGTCAAACATATTTGAAAATGAATGATAAAATCTATTAGGATTATAAATAGAATACTAAGGGAGTTGTTTTGTTTTGTTTTGTTGCTGTTTTTCTTGTTTGTTTCTTCATTTGTTTTTTGAGACAGAGTCTTACTCTGTTGCCCTGAGTAGAGTGTTGTGGCATTATAGCTCATAGCAACCTCAAACTCTTGGGCTCAAATGATCCTCTTGCCTCAACCTCCCCAGTAGCTGGGACTACAGGTGCCCACCACAATGCCTGGCTAGTTTTAGAGATGGAGTCTTGCTCTAGGCCAAGATGGTCTACCACTCATGAGCTCATGATCTCAAGCAATTCACCCACCTTGGCCTCCCACTAAGGTTTTTTTTTTTAAGCAGCAATTCAAAGATTTAAAAAGATCCAAGTTCCTGAATCCTTACCTTAAATACATTTAAGTATTATAAAATAAATACAATTCTATTTATGCAAAAATGTTTGTCACATTTATGAGTATTAAATAGTTCACAATAAGGTGGGAGTGTATTTAGCGATACAGGAGGGAAAGGGGACAAAGGGTGAGCCTGGATCCCAAGGCAGGGGAGCACACTGGACGTGCAGTGTACCTGGAGTTGCGAGTAAGGTCTTCCTTCCACTTCAGCATTCCCAGGTCTCCCTGAGGACCTGCCTACCTGCCTTACCACAGAGGACTGAGGCTTTTTTGTTTGCCCAGTTGCCTTACCACAGCTGACTGAGGCTTTTTTGTTCACCCAGTACTTGTCCTTGACCCCTCTCTCTTCCCCACACCAGTTGCTCACCTGCTGGTCTTCATGGTCCAACTGATAGCTGCCTTTGTCCTTGCTATTCTCTCCACAGATGCTGAGCAAAACTCTTTTTCTAGGTCAATTCACTCAGCCTCTAAACCTGCGATTATAGCTCTTGGTCAGAAGGCAGGAACATTTAATCACAGATGATGAAATGTGTGTGAATTTTTACTGGTGAATGTGAGTTCCAAAGCACAGAAGAAGGAAGAGAGGAACATTCCAAAGGGGAAGAAAAAAGAACAAAGATCTTGAGATATAAAGCCTAACACAGAATATGTTTAATAGTAATGATACTAATTTAATAAAATACCAAGATATAGTAGGATATTGTTGTATCAATATAATTAGGGTATTGACATTTTTTGCTCCCAAGCTTACATATTATATATCTATTTTATCTTTAAGCACCCAGGAGTGTTTTCTTGGAAATTTTCAAAACAATGTGAGACTAATCCAAGAAAAGTCGATAATTGAAAGCATTACATCAACATCGCAGACTCAGTGACTGTGTGTGCTGTGTACTCGTTGTAAGATGTCAGAAGATACTGTGGAGAGGTCAAAGGTCTCTCCACTAGATGCCAGGGAGTCAGGCTTCTTTCCCAAGCTAAAATCACCTCACTGATATGCTTTCTGCTAATCTTGTTAAAGTGAAAAAATTAACAAATGACAAAGGGTATTGTGAATATAGAATGAAAGGGTACACAAGGGAAACATCTAAATGTGTGAGTAATAAATATGATTATTATTGTTCAGGCCAATATTCTCTATTGATTCAAAGAAGATGATGGCACATTACTTGTAGTTACAAGGTGAAGGAGATATTCTGTTATAATCTTTGAATAACAGCAAGGTAGATAAATCCACAACAGACATCCTCTATGAAGCCATACAATAGTTCTTACATTAGAAAATTGGAAAGAACACCAAATCAGCAACATGAAGATAAAATGTGCATGATAATTTTAGCCCCTGATTTGTGAGCACTTTAGATTTATAGAGGTGATGAGATTTCTTTGGACAGGTGTATGTGAACTTGATTAGCCCTGAGAGATAGTGAACATTTTTTGAGAACAGAGGATTTTCTTGATGGCATCTTTCATGTCTTTGTTTCTCAGGCTGTAGACTATTGGGTTGAAAAGTGGGGCAAGGACAGCAAACATCAGTGCAATGGCCCTGTCCAGCTGTGGGGGGAATGGGACAGAGAAGCGTAGGTACATGAGCATCACACTACCAAAAAACAGCAAGAAAATTGTAATGTGGGCCGCACATGTGGAGAAGGCCTTCTGACGGCTCTCACGGGAGGGGATCCTCAGGATCACTATGATGATTCTTAAATAGGAAAGGGCTATGACAGAGACAGAGGTCAGGATGGAAATAGCGTGGATCACATCTTCCACTAGCATGATGGAGGTGTCTGTACAGGCCAAACGCAGCACTGGTTCAAAGTCACAGAAGAGCTGATGGATTTGGTTGGGACCACAGAAGGGAAGAGAAGAAACCCACATGGTCTCTGGGAGCAACATAAGGAAGCCACAGATGCAGGAGCCGGTGGAGAGCTGCAGGCACCGCCGAGGTGTCATAATGATGGAGTAGCGGAGGGGCTTGCAGATGGCAACATACCGATCAATGGCCATCACTGTGAGGACGAGGCCTTCTGTGACCCCGAGAGAGTGGAAAAAATACATCTGCAGGAGGCAACCAATGAAAGAAATGTTCTTCTGTTCACTGATCAGGTTGGAGAGCATCTTGGGGATGGTGGCTGTGGTGTACCAGATCTCCAGGAAGGAGAAGATGCTGATGAAATTGTACATGGGCTTGTGGAGACGGGTGTCCATCTGGACGGCAAAGAAGATCATGAAATTTCCAACAACAATGAACACATAAATAAAGAGTAAAGGAATGAAGAATAAGAGGCTGCCATTCTCAAACCGAGGAAAATCAGAGAAATAAAACTCTGTCACCATCGTCTGATTCTTTAGCTCCATGTTTTCGGGGGTTTTACTTGTTGGCTGATAAAACAAAAAGGTCAGATTGATAAGTAAATTCAAAGAACAAATAAAAGCTTCCTTCTCAAGCAGCTGAATAGCTCTGAAATTAAGTTGGTTAAATAAAATATGCTGTGTAAGCTTGTCAAATTTTCAAGTGCTTTTTAATAATTACAATACCTTATGTCAACTATTCTGTTAGATAAACAAAGAGTTTTTCTCTTTAGACATAAATTGGTGAAAACTCTCCTGAATGGCAGTTTCACACTGTTTAAACCTCTTTTTTGTCATGTAGACTAGGGAAAATATTTTAAATGTAAAAAAGGGGAAATAATATTAAGTTGAATTTTTATCATAGTAGTAAATTCTTTTAAATTTAAGTAGATATTTTTAATTTGGGGGGGATAAAATATTGGAGACACAGAATGCATTGTGACAAAATGATCCCTTCTGTTGATAAAAGACCATTTTAAAGCAGGTAGCTTAAAAACTGAAGTGTAGGAACTGGCTTCCCTTAGTCTGTCTCATTATCAACACTTGAAAAGAGAGGGAAAAATCAAAGATGATGGTGGATACATGTATAGTTTACTTTAAAACACAACAGTCTGGACCAGTGATTTTCAGCCGATGTGCCACGGAACACTGGTGTGTCATGAGAAGATCTTAGGCATGCTGTGAAAATTTTTTAAGACCATTAATTACGTAATTTTCAAAGAAAGCTCAAAGCACACTAAGTATATTCTTTTTTTCTAACTCTTTTTTTTTAAATCAACATAATTGAAGTGTGCCACAGATGTTTAAGTATAGTTTCAAGTGTATCAGGAGATTAAAAAAAAAAAAAGGTTGAGAAACACTGGCCTACATCCACGTGATGTAACCGTGTGTGCAAGTTGATCTCTACTCTAGACAGAGCTAGTTAATAGTGAAGCACAGTAATCTGGAAATCGCATTCTAGGAGTAGCTTGGTAATATTTGTAAGACTTTATCAACAGTTTACTTTCAGAGGCAAGTTTTATGAGTGCTTCAAATCTTCTTATCTGTATCTACACGATAGAGTTCATTAATTAGCACAAAGCAGGTTTTCTCCACTTTATGACCTTATGGACCAGATAAGTCTTCGCTGGGGGAGGAGGGAGGCTGTTCCCACCTTACAGCTTGTTCAGCACCTCCCCACCAACAACCATCTCTACTCACTAGGTGTCAGTAGCACCAGCCTCTGCCTCAGTTTAGAAATGCAGGGGAGGAGTGGGCAAAAAATCAAGCCAATCAAAAACCATTAGCACACAGAAATTTTTGGATGAAAAGCCAAATGAGTAAGATGCACAGATTGACTGGAAATTAGCCCAACCCTTTGCTTGAAGGACTATAAGGGTATGATGAGGTGAATGACCTGCAGATCTCAGAAAAGGGCGATGGGCACTTGACCCACTCATCCAGTGTGCCTTCCCTCACGGGAGACTCTGCACCCAATCTTACTAAAATGTTAGCTTTTCTACTTGGGAGAATTTTACTATATTTTGGCTTTGATAAAAACTTTAATTCATTCTACTTCTTAGAATGCCTAAGGGACAGAGAGTTGGCACTTCCATGAGCAGGTGTTGTTTTCATCTGTTTGCTAATGGATGTTTGTTTGCAGGACTGAATTCTGCCTTTATTTGGATAGTGAGGTTATTGAAGATGGGACCTCTAAGTGGAGAAAGTTACTGATAGCTAATGAAAAACCCAGATGATTGTGAATTGTTAATATAATAATAGATAAAATTACTCTGAAATCACACTATAAGAGGCCATATGTATATAGGAAGTCATCCTGGAATACTGCAACCACTTTTTTTCTTGCTTTGTATAGACACAATAAACTATCAAATCTTTGTGGAAACAGGAGCCTTATGAGGGACAATATTTCCCTTTGTTCTTATTTTAGAAAATATGTCCCTAAAATAGAAGTTTAGAAGAAAAAATAATTTGTGCTAGCATTGTCTTAATTCCTGTTATCTAAGCTTATTGTTTTCAGACTTGTCTTGCTCCAATTCACTCTCCATTTAGCTACTTGAATAATCTTCCTTAAATGGAAAGTTGTCAATCCCCTGTCTAAAAACCTTTCAGTAGCTCCCAATAGGCTTCTGAATCAAAGCCAAGTTTCTAAGCATGACAGACAATGTGGGAGATTTTAAAGTTATTTTGACATGTCAATTTCTTTTGATTTTATTGCACTCAATGTTATTTTCTGCATGACAGACAATAACCTTATAATTATTCTCTGTTTCTTTTTCAGGGGAAGTGAGGAGATAAAAAGAGAAAGTAGCATTGTGTTTTATGTGCAGTATAGCTGGGAATTAAAAAATTGAAACCTGGAAAAAGGAAAAATTGGCAGATCTTTGGGAACTTAATTTTTTAAGAAGGAAAGTGATTGAATGTACTTGCAAAAAAGTTATACCTACCAGCATGTTTATGTTTTCTGGAGGAATAGCTAGCCCCTAATCTCAACTGGTAAGCTCCATCAGTGATACCTGCTTCCTTTATTTCTAAGAAACTTTCCTGATTTCGCTGATATAATCCTAATTTTTAAGATTTCATCCATTAATTAGTAGAGGTGATAAGAGTCACAGAGCTAGTGGTCCAGACAAAATTTAATACATAATTTATCCAGGTGCTTGTTACCTTATTACTTTCTCTAGGCCTAGAACACAGTCCAAAGTCCCTCATCCCTGACTTATGTTCTTTTACTTATTTATTTTTGAGACAGAGTCTCACTTTGTCATTCTCAGTAGAGTGCTGTGGCGTCATAGCTCACAGCAACTTCAAACTCTTGGGCTTAAGCAGTTCTCTTGTTTCAGCCTCCCAAGTAGCTGGGACTACAGGCACTTGCCACAATGCCTGGCTATTTTTTGTTGCAGTTTGGCCTGGGCCAGGTTCAAACCCAACACCCTCAGTATATGGGCCCAGTGCCCTACTCACTGAGCCACAGGCGCTGCCCGTGACTTGTTCTTTCCCTCTATGTCATGTGTTTTTACAACCTGAACATAGTTTCTACAAGGCTTCATTTGTTTAAGCCCAACAGATTTATATATTATTAATGTGGTTCTGTAAGAATCTTCTCCAATAGCAGCAAACAAAGCCACACACTCATACCACAAAGTACAAAGCTCACCCCTCACCCCATACCTACCTTGTCCAGAAACGAAGAGAGTCATCTCCTCTTTTCTAAGTGTCTTCATCTTCATTGCTGGGCAGCCCAACAAGCAGGAAGGTTTCAACCACAACCACAGCTCCCGGCTTCTCAGAGAATAGGTAAGTGTGAGAAAGCCTTTCTTTGGAAGAATTCTCCCCCAGAGCATAGGGGAAAGCAACTCTATGTCCCATGTGGCTAATTAGGGGAACGCTTACTGCCACACTTCCCTATCATGAAGTCACCACACAAGAGGAAATTAGATTTTTAACACAGCATAAAAGTCAGATGAAAAGATATATTTGGTTTTCTGTTCTGCTGAAGGGGTGAAAGAATTGCTTATGTATCGTATTACAGAGTGTTCGCTGAGACAGGGATAAGAGACAAAAGGAATCAGCTAACAAAGCATGGTTCAAAGGCAAGAAAATTTTCACCTCTCTTCATTAAAGAAGCATCTTACAAGGGTACATGTGAAATTTACTAGGTGTAGAATATAAATGTCTAAACACAATAACTAAGAAAATGCCATGAAGGCTATGTTGACCAGTTTGGTTTCAAATTGTATATAAAACAAGCACATTATACCCCATGATTGCATTAATGTACACAGCTATGATTGAATAATAATTTTAAAAAAAGAAGCTTCAGAACAGTTTAGTAACAGTACAGCACAAACTTGAAGTGCGTTATGGAAGTGTCTGCCATCAGCTGCCCAACACAGGGCCACAGAACTTCCTCAGAAGGATCCAGCGTGTCACAAGGCCAGCAGTGGTAGTGGCAGGAGTGAGAGACTCCCATGAGATTTCATGGGCTTCAGTGATCCCAGGAGCAATTGTCCCCAAGGGGCCAGAGTCACAAAAACATTTGAGTATAATCTTTCCTCCTACGTGCAAGCTACATTGATGAAAACATGTGAGCCAGCTCAGGGGGAGACATGGGAATGGAAAAGTCTCTTACATACTGGGTGGGAAATATACATGAAAGGATAATTTTGTTTCTTTCCCCCACCTCTTTTAAAAAACTGAAATTGGACCTAATAGTAACTTCCAAATGGGTAAAGCCAGAAGAAAAACACATTCACAAAACGATGTATAAAGTAGGCACAGAATATTAAATATCTCATGTAATAGAAGCAGTAAATATGGCAAGGAAATAGAATTTGAAGGCAGACTTGAAATAAAAAATAAATAACCCCCTGAGCGGCACCTGTGGCTCAAGGAGTAGGGCGCTGGCCCCATATACCTGGAGGGGTGGGTTCAAGTCCAGCCCCGGCCAAAACTGCAAAAAAAATAAATAAATAATAAATAAATAACCCTGATAGAACGTGGGTATAGACAGAACAAGAACAATCAGAATATAGGTGACTCTACTGACTGAATACCTACATTTAAAAAAAGTGATTTTAAAAGACAGACCCTCAAGAAGCATTAGATGAATGTGACTAAATGAATGAATAATTGGATAGATGGATGAACTGACTAATTATAAGAACCAAATACTGACCCTAGGACACACTAATCTGGAGAGACTCTCGTATTTGTTTCCTTCACTCTGTTTTCACTCAGTCTTAGCACCTGAGATAAACTCCTGCTCTGCCCTGCAGCTGTATGTCTTATCTCAGGCAGATAATGCTTCTTCAGTTGTCCTGCTTCTGTGCACATCCTCAGACGCTTCCTCTCTACTTAGTCGACCTATTCAGCTTATAAATATGCTCTGGGACATTTATTCATCTTAAAAGGGCATATTCTTCCTCTATTTATCATTGCGTCAAGACTACCATACTGCCTTTCCCCCCTTTCTTGTCTCATTGAAAGAGTAGCTTTCTTTTTTTAAATTTCTACTTCTATCTCCACTTTTTTATCTCTTGTTCACACGAACCTATAACTCCACTTATGAGACAGAATATTATCATTGACTTTGAAGCCCATTCTGTGTTCTTCCCAATCCAATTCTTTTCTCCCATCTTACACATTACAACTAAATTTTGTTTTCATTATTCTAGTAAGCACACATACACACAGTCAAAAATAATATATCATTTAGTTCTGTCTGTTCAACTCTATGTAAATATAATTATACTTTAAGTGTTATTTTACAACTTGCTTATTCAGTCAACATTATGCTTTTGAGAAGCATCATGTCCATGTATCTTGCTGCAGGGTTAGAAGACAATCACAGCCGCCTTGTGTAAGTGAGACACAATGTAATCAATTTAACCATTCATTAGGCACGAACCTTCAATGTTCTAGAGTATTTGCATCTTTAACTACATGCTGCCAAATTGTTTTCCAAAGTCTGTTTCCCATAAACTATGCATGCATTAGCTTGTCTTACATTCTGTGTGGCCATATTTGTGGCTATTTTCTTGCTGTATAAATAATATATTATTTTGGTTTGCATTTCCCTACTTATCAATGAGTTTGAACACACATACAGATTTCAAATATATATATACAGATATCCTTATTTACTTGTTTCTCCCTTATTAATTTATAGGAACTCTTTATATATTATGATAACAATTATCAGATATCTGTTACAAATACAAATTCCTAGTATGTATTTTATATTTTCATCTCTTTAATGGTACCATTGGGTGAATGGCAATATCAATATAATTGAATTCATCAGTCTTTCCATTTATGGCTTCTAATTCTATTGAATTAATGATTTTAAACTAAACTTCCAGCACTATTGATTACAGACTCTACCTTTCCCCACCCACCTATTATACCAGCTCTGTACATCTTTTCCCAAGAGATCCCTGTATCTTTTATCCTGTATGTCTCATTGCATCTGTCTATTTCCTGGTTTTTCTTGGCATATTCACTCCCATTGGTATTTTGTTACTTAGAATGCTTAGAATTGCTTTAGATGACCTTCGACATATAGTATAGTAAGCCTCATCATTTTTTTTTTCAGTTTTTGGCTGGGGCTGTGTTTGAACCCACCACCTCCGGCAAATGGAGCCGGCGCCCTACTCCTTTGAGACACAGGTGCTGCCCATCATTTTAATCTTCTCTTTAAAAAATGTCTTTTCCTTGGTTTTCACGTTTATCTGTTCCACTCCTCCCTACTCAAAGTGGTATTTTGATTGGAATTGCATTGAAGTAATAGATTGATTTGTAGATGATTGACATTTGTATGCTATGAGACATTCTACTCATTCATCAAGAATATGGATCAATTTATTGCTCTGCCAACACAGTTTTATAAAGTGCTATATTTAGATGTAACAGATCTATAGTTCCTTATTTTTGTTGATACTTTAAATAATACCTTCGTATTACATTTTACACCAATGGGTGTAGTTACATAATACTGAAGTTGTTAAATATATCAATTTGTATCTATCCATGTGCTTAACTTTCTCTTATAATTTTTTTTACATTTTTTTGGTTTCTGTATAAAATTTTATGTCATCTTTATCTTATGCCATTGCTTCTTCTTCATGATCTTAATAGCTCTTTTTCAATCTTTTTAAGGGGGATACTCTTTTTTTTTATTTTTGGCTGGGACTGGGTTTGAACCCACCACCTCCCTTCAGCATATGGAGCCAGCATCCTACTCCTTTGAGCCACAGGCACCGCCCTCATATTTTATGTTAAAGAGAGAACTTTTTTTTCCCAAGCTGGCTGACTAGAGATCTTGATCACCAGTTCTCCCTAGAAAGAAGAAAAAGATGAATGTGAATAAACACAGATCAAGTGGAGTGCTCACAGAAGAGGGTCAGAACCTGCCAGAGAACCCATGGGGACATAGCAAAAGAAGAGACAAGTTTTCAGCAGAGATCAATCCCCAAGAAATTTGGGGAAACATGGAAATGGCAGGTGGAGGTATTTTTCCCCCTCCCCCAACCCTGTGGCAGACTGGTGGCTCCCAAGTTGTCAGAGAGCCCCTTCAATCATCGTGAGCCCAAGCACTGCTGTAGTTGGTGAATTGGAAACTTCTTAAGAACAGAGCACTGGGCTGCCAGCACATACAGGGTCACTCTCCCTTGCCACAAACCAAGCCAAGGTAGCAGATACGTGCTGCTTGTGCATCTATTGTGGGTCTCTATCTTACAAAGGAGTCTTAGCCCTTCTGTCTCAATATCACTGGATCCCACACAAACCTGAACATGCCCAAGCACCACTCAGACTGTGGCAACCACATAGACCCAAAGGAGCGCTAGGGTCCCTGGAGTTCTAACACATGGGGCAGGCTTCCCCTAGAAGAAAAAATGCTGCAAGCATAAGTGCCCCCTAGGACAAAGGACAGTACAGAGTGTGCCCTCCCTAACTTGAGAGCTCTCTGCTGTGATCCTAAAGTGTCTGTACCCCTCTCAGTGGAAACAGGTGTGGAACACAGGGTGGTAGGTGACATTAATGGCTCTACCCCAAAAGACAAGCAGCACCAAGACACAGGAAGGGACATGGAAATAGGGACATCTCCTGTACTCACCACTGGTGTGGAAATAGCTGTGGCTGCCCCAACAAGGGTTTGGTGCAGGTGGGTCAAGGCATCACTAATCCCAGGATTGAGGGGGCTGTATCCCCACTCCAGTACACTTATGTCACCGTTTTTTGAATGCAAGGTGCAGCCAATTTTCCTCTCTACACAGAGAGCCAGTGTTTTTGCAACTGCCCTGCATAGGCAATCTCAGTCTTTTTTTTTTTTGAGACAGAGCCTCAAGCTGTCCCCCTGGGTAGAGTGCCGTGGCATTACAGCTCACAGCAACCTCCAACTCCTGGGCTCAAGCGAGTCTC
>CAUYTI010088504.1:0-50017 GCA_963575145.1 Galago senegalensis | reverse complement strand
TGGCGGGCACCTGTGGTCCCAGCTACTTGGGAGGCTGAGGCAGGAGACTTGCTTGAGCCCAGGAGTTGGAGGTTGCTGTGAGCTGTGATGCCATGGCACTCTACCCAGGGGGACAGCTTGAGGCTCTGTCTCAAAAAAAAAAAGAAAGAAACAGAGGAATTAATTTTGATGAATAATATAGGTATCCTTGGGATTGGTTTATTTGCTTTCACTGAAATAAGAGCAGAATACCAAAGGCACTACATGAACTCATTTAAAAAAATTAGTTAACATAACTCTTCTTAAAGTGTGTTCAGTTGAACTGGATAGCATCTCTAGCTTTCTGATACAGGCACTTCTGCTCCAGACATTGTGATATATTAATTATTTTTAATACAGTAGTGAGAGGAAAGGAGGTGGCACTAATTTTATCTTCTTTGTGACATAAAATGCCAATTTTTAAAAATAGACAAACAGCATAGAAAGTGAATGCCTGATGTTTCAGATGAATTAGTGCTACTTGGGCTCTTAGGTTTTTTTGTTTTGTTTTTTTACAAATCTTGCAAGTAAATAACCATTTCCCAATGATACTTATAGCGTAATCCTCCTACTCTGAACTACAAGTGAGCTAATACTTTAGAATTCAAACATATGAATTACAAATTCTCATTTTTCTTTAAGTGTTAAGATTACTTGTATACAGCTTCTATATAGTAAAGAAATATAATATTAAATGAGTATTTATAATTGGTATATTCCCAGAGGAGGTGATAGAATTCATTTTTCCAAGGGAGATGGAATTAATGTGGAATTGCACCACAGATAAACGTAAGTGGAAGTAGGACAGCTGTACGTAGACTGCAGTTTAATACTCTATAAAATGACTGGATTGTGAGTTCATGGACAGTTTCTAACCCTGAAACATAAAATAGTCTACTCACCAGTAATTTAATTAAATATGGATAATGATGTCACGGAAATTATTTGTCACTAAAATCCTAAGTGTCCCCCAGGACTAAATCCTTGTAACTTTTAAAATCGTTAATATAATTTTAATATTATATTTATGTCAAAGTGCCGCCTCATATGATGTATTTTTAAAATCTTCCTAAGTGAATCAATATAATAATCTGTACTCCACAGTTTATTCTCTGTTTCTTTTTTCTAATAGGGATTTGAAAGCTGGCAATATTCTTCTGGGTGAGGATGGTTCGGTACAAATAGCAGGTAAAGCCCATTAAGATAAAACAAATTTTACATGTTTATGGGGGTGTTACAGTTTTAAGGAATGTAGAATGAATGAATGTGTGCAAATGTAATCTCTTTTAAGAATGTCTCTGGACGGCCTTGTTTTACGAGACATACAGTATTTATAGAATGTTTGGGTCTAGAGGATGACGTATTTTCCTCTTGTTTTGATGAATGTTCATCAGATCATCCTATAAAAGATGCTGTTTCAGTAGGGTATAGCCCTTTGATAAAGCACAATTTTACTTTCAATTTTATTATAATTTCTTCCTCTCAGATTGAATAATAGAAATATTTGTATAACTGTAAGAAAAGCACTTTTGAAAAAGCTTTTTTTTTTTATTGATACAGTCTCACTTTCTTGCCTCAGGCTAGCGTGCCATGGCCTCAGCCGAGCTTACAGCAACCTCAAACTCCCGGGTTCAAGTGATCCTCCTGCCGCAGCCTCCTAAGTATTGGGACTATAGGCACCTGACATGATGCCAGGCTGATTTTTCTATTTTTTAGTAGACATAGGGTTTTGTTCTTGCTCAGGCTGGTCTTGAACTTCTGAGCTCAAGTGATTCTCCCACCTCAACTTCCTAGAGTGCTAGGATTACCAGGCCCAGCCCTAAAAAAGCTTTTTGATGAGCTTGAAAGTTTGAAACTTATACATACTAATTAAAAATTAATGAAGAAGTGGCTGAAAGAATTGGGAGGTCCTAAAATCTAGGTCTTGTTATTTTTTTTATTTTTTGTTTTTTTTGAGACAGAGCCTCAAGCTGTCCCCCTGGGTAGATTGCTGAGGCATCACAGCTCACAGCAACCTCCAACTCCTGGGCTCAAGCGAGTCTCCTGCCTCAGCCTCCCAAGTAGCTGGGACCACAGGCGCCCACCTCAATGCCTGGCTATTTTTTGGTTGCAGCCGTCATTGTTGTTTGGCGGATCCAGGCTGGGGATTCGAACCCGCCACCTTAGGTGTATGTGGCTGATGCCTTAGCCCACTTGAGCCACAGGTGCTGAGCCCCAGGTCTTGTTATGTTCTTCAGTCTGACCTAATATTACTATTCTTGGTGGTTGGTGGACAGGGGATGTAGTGAATGTCTATTTTATAAACACGCTAGGTGAGCACCTTCCATGCTCAGAGTAACCTGAAAGCCTGGGATAAAATCTATCTATGTCTGTATTCATTCTTGTTTTACTCATTTCCATGGAAGTCTGTTTCAACAATCCTTTTAGCCATCACCATTTCTCTCGGTGAGATGCTTTTGGCATTTTTGGCTGGATGGTCCTTCCTTGTACTGGGCTGTCCCTGTCATTGCAGGGAAGAGTAGGATGGGCCCTCTTACACCTATCACCTGGTTTCAATAATTATTATTATTATTATTATTTTTTTGAGACAGAGTCTCACTATGTCACCCTCAGAGTGTTGTGGCATAAGAGCTCACAGCAACCTCCAACTCTTGGGCCTAAGCTCTTTTCTTGCCTCAGTCTCCCAAGTAGCTGGGACTATAGGCGCCCACCACGATGCTGGGCTGTTTTCTTTTGTTGCATTTGTTTAGCTGGCCCGGGCCGGATTCAAACCCTCCACCCTCTGTAACCACTGTGCTACAGGCGCCAAGCCACGGTTTTGATAATTATTAATCTTGGGCTATTCTTGATTTATCTGTCTCCTCCCTCCCTTTTGTAGTGGCTCTCATCATTTTTAATACTGAATTTTGTTCTTGAGCTAAGTTAGTGCCTCGTGTATCCATATCTAGTCCTCGTCAGTAGACCTTTTCCCACAGGCTAGGGACAGTTTGGAAGGTGCTTCAACTAAACAAGTGACAGCTGAAAACATCTGTGGGCAAAAATTTCCAGACTGTTGAGCCCCAAATAGTCTGACGCCCGTTGCTCAGTGAGTAGGGCACCGGCCACATATACCAAGGCTGGCAGTTTGAGCCTGGCAGGGACCTGCTAAACAACAATGACAACTGCAACCAAAAATAGCTGGGTGTTGTGGCGGGCGCCTGTTGTCCCAGCAACTTGGGAGGCTCAGGCAAGAGAATCTCTTGAGCCCAAGACTTTGAGGTTGCTGTGTGAACTGTGATGCCATGGCACTCTACCAAGGGCGACAGAGTGACATTCTGTCTCAAGAAAGAAAAAAAAAAAAAAAAGGCCGGCTCTTATGTCATAACAGGCTCGGCTGAATTTCTTAGGGTACCTCTTAGGAGTTTTCTGACCTTGGGATAGTCACCAAACTTCCTTGAGACCCAATTGCATTAAAGGAAGATAAAAATATAACCCCTCATCTTATTTTGTGAAGTCAAAGTTTGATAATCTTAATTGTGGCGGGCACATAGTAGGCAGGCAGTAAATATCGCCCTTGCTGTGGTTACTATTACGCTGTTAGTATCGTTCCTGCGGTTACTACAGTTGACAGGATCACTCTGTACTTCTCTATGCGGACTGGATCATGTGTACCTCAGATTTTTCTTGCAAGAGATTCAGCTCTGAGGAGTTTGTAAGTTATGAAAAGGTAATACTTACTAATTATAGAATTTCGAAGCTAACTTGCCATTAATCCAAGCTGATAAGAAGGCGTAACTTTTATGATGAAGTGATAATTTCTCTTTAAGAGGGTCCAGATAGCTGGGAACTGCCTGGGAAATGTGAAGGCAGTTCTCCCCCGGCCTCACTCTGTTACTTCAAACTCTGCCAGTCACCTCATCCCAATATCCATGTCAGATTAATGATCTGCGCCTTTTGCTGGGCCTTCTGGAGCGCATTGTCCTTTCCTTTTTCCCAGCAGGAATTCCCTGAGGTAGGATATCCTGACCTTTTCTTTCCGTCTCAAACCTTTGGGTTTTTGGTCACTGTGGGTGGTGTTGAGTGTGACCTAGAATGGGCTGCACTGCAGGAGCTGCTGGGTTCAGAGGGCACCTGCAGAAAGCACCCACATGCAGGGCGGTGCTGGGGGTTAAATGAACCCGTGTGCAAAGGGCGATGCCTTCTCCGTGCCTGTCCGTGTGGGCCGTCCTTGGGGCCCTTTCTGTGTATGTGACTTCATGCTTGTGTAGTAACATAAACTGGAATTGCCATTTCCCAGATGTGTGATGGCTTATTTGAATGTACTGTTTCTATATCTCTGAAGCTGTTGCTTTCTAGAAGTCATGTTTAATTGTAATTACTCACTGACCTGAGTACGACATTAAATTTATACAGTATTTAAGATTTCAGTTTTTAAAGTTTTAACTATAAAGTAAGGTTATTGCCATAAAGCATTATTAATGTCTCCTGGGAACAGGGGGATGTTACTGCCGTCCTCATTTTATACGAGATTAACTTTCATGGTCGGGCAGTTGGTCACTGTTTGAACAAAAACTAGGACCAGGAATCTTTGAGTCCTTTGCTGGCATTGCTGTCTGGTGGGTGAAGTAGGGTAGGTGGGTGGAAGCGTTGAAAGTAGAGACTCAGAAATGGTGGGAGTGAGTCTGTCCCTTTTTGTTACTACTGTTTTTATTTAGACAAATAATACATTGTTTTTACCTGGGCTGTTTTTGCCCTTTCCCTTTGTATTTTTATGCCTCTTAGGCCCTGTAGTTTGAAAATTAGTCAGGGAGAAGTTTAGTTTTCATTCATTTCTTTAAAGAAATGTAATGTATATTGCCTATCTTGAGAATATTATGCTGTACATTGTGTGTGTTTTTTTTTTAAAGCATGGCATTTATTTCGTCTCTTAATTAAGTTTTTGTTTTTTTGAACGACTTTCACTTTGTCTCCATCGATAGAGTTCTGTGGCTTCATAGCTCACAGCAACCTCAAAGTCTTTGGCTTATTCGATTCTCTTGCCCCAGCCTCCCAAGTAGCTGGGATGACAGGCACTCACCACAGTGCCTAGCTGTTTTTTAGAGAATAGGTCTTGCTCTGGCTCAGGCTGGTTTTGAACCTGTGAGCTCAGGGCAATCCGCCCGCCTTGGCCGCCCAGCATGCTGGAATTACAAGTGTAAGCCACTGCGCCCAGCATTGTGTTGTTTTTAAGAAAGGGCATTTTTGTTATCCTAATAGAAAACATACATTTTTTTTTTCAGAAAAATCACTCATTGTACAAAGTATGTAAATTTTCTTTCTCAGAACGTTTTATTGGAAAAGGGGAGATGAAGGGTCTGGTTTAGCAAACCCTTGCTGTGTTATGTAGCTAACAGGTGCAGTGAATAGGCTAATATGCTTGGTTCTGTTTACCGTAATACAAATTCTGTGGGAAGGATGCACACGTTTATAAACCGTGGATACAGATCAGTAACTACTGTGGATTGAGTACCTCCTACGTGTCAGGCCAGCCTGCAGGTTCTGAGGTCTCAGTCCTCCTCGTAACCTTACAGGAAGGTACTATTACACCCGTTTTACAGCTCAGAAAGTAAGGTACAGTGTGGGGAACTAAATCGGCCAACTCACATGTAGAAAAGTGGTGGAGCCAGGCTTCAGATTCAGGCAGCCTGACTGCAGGGCCAGTCAGCCCCCACCTGTGGAATTTCCAGAGGGAGAACCCTAGATCGACTTTAAGTGACCCGCGTTTGGAGAGGAATACCAATGGCAGCCATGAGCCTGTCTACGTTTTCCCATAAATCGACTCCACTGTAGGCTTGGGGACAGATTTACACCCTCTTCCTCTTTGCCCCTTCAGGTTGAAACACATGTGTCACTGGTAAGGTTCCAGGGGATAGCAGAGGCAGTCATCTTCCTCCTCTTGTGTAGAAATAAGTTCAGCTGTGATACAGTTACTATTCTATTCCGACTGGAGAACTTCGGGTTTGAGGCAGTGAACCTCCTTAGGGCTTGAAGGAAAAGGCTTTTCTTCATGTCATGTCCTCTGTGCTTAGAGGGACTGTGTGTTTGAGCCTGACAGTAAACCTGGAAAGGAAGCCCCGGCCAGTGTGAGAGGTTTTGCTGCACTGTGTGATAGAAGGGGTGTGGTTACCTGGAGGTCACGCTTTTCCCACAACAAAACATTTTACTTTCCTATTTGATGCTGCTGTGTTGTCGGGAAGAGCTTGGTGCTTTGTCTGGCAAGTGACTAAGCCTGTTTGTCTGGAATTAATGAGAGATACTATTTTAAGCAAATAGAAATTCATATCAAACAGGTCACTTTGGGGTGGCTACTGTAAATCCATTTGTTCCAGGAATTAAAAAAATACTAGCTGCGCTTAATGTATTATTAAAAATGCTGATTTTCAAAACATTTGCTTCCTGAGGAACTTTCCAGAAGCAACTACTGTGCTACATAAGGTAGATCTCATGCTCATTTTCACTTACCTTTGCCTTTTAGGTGTGCGCATGAGGTACCCTGAGGGTTTGCGCGCCTCCTTGCCCCCTCATTCATGTGTTTAAACCTAATCATTAATGTGATGGGATTTGGAGTTAGGGGGGTGTAGGGAGGGTGATAAGGTCACGAGGGCTAAACCCACATGCATGGGATTGGTGCCTTTATAAAAGAGGCCCCAGAAAGCTACCTTGCCCTCTGTACAGTGTGAGGACACAGCCAGGAACTACCATTTATGGACCAGAAAGTGAGTCCTTACCAAATAGTGAATCTACTGACACCTTCATCTTGGACTTTCCGGTCTTTGGAACTGTGATAAATAAATTTGTGTTGTTTATAAATAACCCAATCTAAGGTATTTTGTTATAGTAGCCTGCATTGACTAAGACAGAGCTTATGTGTATGAATGTAAATTTCCCATCCCCAGGTTTTCATAACAGAGAAATCAAATCTAGTACTAGGCTACCTAGAACTTCGGAAAGTTATGTTCACACCCATCTCGATGTATCTGAGCCCATTTGAATCAGACTTACACCCCAGGTTTTTCATGTCTAAGGTGCATTGCTATGACTTTGAGTGTCATTTACACTTTCTTGGAGTGAGGTCGTATCCTTACCAGCTTTGAATTGCATTTTCAGCTTCAGTCTATATATTGAACACCAAAAACCCTGTGGCTAAAACTGCCAGGAAAATATGCAGGGTGACTTAACTTGTATCTAACATTTTGCATTTTTCTTCAAGGGACCAGATGAAGGTGGTTTTTACATCCATAGCTGCTAAGTTCTTTTGTTTTGTTTATGCTCTTTGGGCCTGACAAGGTGGCACTTTGATGGGGAGGGTTGAAGAGTTATTTCTTGTGTTGTAGGGAAGCTGCTTTTAGCCAGGTGATGCAGGTACCCAGGAGACACTGGAGTCAGCCTCCGGGGATATGGGAAAGCTGTGAAAGGGCCCAAGGCGTCTGAGTCAGGGAATGGTGAAACCGTCATATTTCCGAGCACCTTGCCAGGGCATGGGTTCTGACCCCACCAGACAGCCAGGTTCAAATTCTGGCATTGCTCCTTCTAACATATAACCAAGTTACTTCACTTTGCATGTCTGTGTAATGAGAATACACTAGAGCATTCAAAAAGCTAAAGTAAAACACATTCCACTTTGGGATTACTTAGCTCTTACTGCTTTTGTGTTGAAGTGGAGGTGGTGCCTTTAGTAATAATCAACGGGTGTTATGCGATCCCAGGGAAGTGAGGCTCTATCAGGGGTCCTCAAACTTTTTAACAGGGGGCCAGTTCACTGTCCCTCAGACCTTTGGAGAGCTGGACTGTGGGCCCCAGGACGAGTCGGCTGCTAAGCAGGACAGGCAGCGGTGGCAAAAACACCCGGCGGGCCTGATAAATGTCCTAGGTGGGCTGCAGTATGAGGACGCCTGCCTATCTGCCCAGTGTTCCTCTTTTCTTCCTTTAAGGGCCTGCTTTGGTCTTCCTCTTTCTTTGCCCCATCAATTTCTCCAAAAACACCAAAGTGAGCAATCTATAGTACAGACCTGACCATCATTTCTTGAATAAAGTGTAAAATTGTTGTTGATGGAATAAACGTCTATCCCAGCGGCTAATGATGGTGCATTAGGACCTCCCTCTTTTTCTAGTCTTGTCCTCGAGTATTTTCTAATTAGATTTGAAATTCTTACAGCTTCTCATTCACAATTTCCCTTACTTTTACCTGGATAACTTCTCTCTTAAGACTCCATACAGGGCGTTCTTTCCTTGAAACCTTTTCTGATCTTTCCTCCAGTACCTCTCCTTGGTGGCTTGCAGATTCCCTGTCCTTACCCTAGCTAGCCTTGTCAAAATTGGGTCTGTGCCTTCCCCTCTTACCTCCAGGCTGTATCCTTCCCAGAGGTAGCATCTCCGTGTTGTTCATCTCAGCATCCACGGACAGGACCTGACCTGTGGCAGGTGTGTCCCAGCAGTCCCACTGCAGGCATGTTGGACACCATCTCGTCTGCAGGCTATGTGAGTACACGTGCCTGCTGGTCGCAGAGGTTGCAGATGTCAGGCGTAGCTGAATGTTCTAGCAAGAATACATCAGCCTAACAGAGGGAAGTGAAAATGTTTTAAATATTAAATATGTGTACTACTGGATATTTTAAAGGCTGAAAATAGTGTTTTTAAATGAACATTTTTTACCTCTGATTTTGGGCAAACTCAGCTAGCAACTAAATGGTTGCTAAATCTAAGGAAGATTGAAGCAGAGGACATGAGTTAAAACATTGGGTACACCCAGGAACCAGAGTACACGTGCAAATTGAAATCTTTGGGGGGTGCAAAGTGCTTTAGAGTGAACCCAAACATTTTTTTCTTTTTGAGTTTCAGGAACAGTCTATGATTATGTGAATTGTAGGTTTAATGAATTATGACCAAATTCTTTTTGGCTTGAGTAAATAAGGAAATTAATGTGGCTTCCTGAGTTTGGTATCCGGACAAATGGGAACATTTGGTGAAACCTCTAGTATGAACCAAGAATGCAATCAATTTTAGAAACTCTGTCTTCCATTCCCTCTGCACAGCCTCAGTGAGAAATACTTGGGGAGATTTTCAGCAGCTTCCCATCCCTCAACAGCTGCTAGCAGTTGTTACAGAAACTTAAGGAGGTCTTGCTGGGTGAACCCAATGGAGGAGAGTCACTCTGCTCCAATTCCCTGCTGGAATTTTAACTCAGCTGTGCACATTTAGCTGCATGGAGGCAGGACTGAGCTGCGAAGACGTGTCTAGGGTGGAACGGGCCAGATGGGACTCAGTCTCCCTCTTCCCTCTCTTTTCTTCCTTTAAAGATCTATAATAGCATTATTAAATTAAATTTCATATGTTACCCGAAAACTACTGAGGTAAAGCAAGAGTTTTTAGGTTTAAAGCAGAGCAGTTTAGCTTGGTTCTTTGTTTTTCATTTACTTTTCTGTTTCTCAGAGCCTCCATTTGGTATGGACGGCTCCTTTCCTGGAGAAAAGGTGACATTAGGTGTTTGGGTTCAGTGTGTCTGAAGTGGTTAGCTGACTATTTATTGAGCATTTACTATGTTCTAAGTGCAATCCTCTGAGCTGACACGGTTGTAAGCAACAGAGACGTCCTGTCCACTGTCATGGAATTTATAATGTGAGAGAAACGGACATTACACACTTAACTATAAAACTTTAGTTTCAAAAATTTTTAAGTATGGAGGGAAATGCATCTACCTGGAGTATTTAAGTTAGCACTAATAGGATTAGTTTAATAGGTTGTCCTAGGGCTAGATCTAAATATGTATGACCAACAGGAATGGTTTTTAGTCAATAACATAAGTTACTGTGCATATCATAATTGATTGTAGATTTCTTTAGGTAATTTAAATAATGTCAATCTGTATTTACATTCTATGGAATATAATGTAACACTTGATTATATAGAGTACACTTGGGGATGCAGTAGCCAAAGATTATCTCATTAACTCCAGGCCCAAAGCCAAGTTCTTTGCTGGCCATAGTTTGTATCACCTGTAAAGTGATGTTCTTAGGTGCTCAAATTTCCTTTCAACTCTAAAAATTGTCTAACTTCAATAGAGAAAAACTCTGTCACCCCCGACTCCCTAATATACTGCCCTTCTTACAGTCTTTCCCACCTTTTTAAATGATAGGACCATTTTTCCATTGAACAGGCTAGAAATGTTGGTGTTCTGTGGCCCTTGTCTCTACGTCACACTCTGCACCTTGTCCAGTATGTCAGGAATCCTGTTGTCAGCCATGTCTCACCAGCTCCCTGCAGTCATCCTGGCCCCAGGCACCATCTGTTCTTGTCTACATTATTATGGTAGCATCCTAAGAGGGTCTCTTTTTGTGCTTGCTCCTCTGTGGTGTGTTCTGTGCACAGCATTGAGAGGAATGCTCTTAAAAAGCAATGACACAATTTGTATCATGCCTTTCTTCAGAGCCCTCCAGTCCCTTCCCATCCCAGAGTCAAAGTCAAAATCCTTACTCATGGTGGCCCTCATAAGGATTATGAGATCTGGCCCCTCCTAATCTCAGCGACTTCATCTCCTACTTGTTCCTCTCCCTGACTCTACTCCAAACTGGCCTCTGCCTGGCAGGCTCCTGTCTTTGGACCTTTGCACTGGCTGTTCCCCCTGTCTGGAATGCTCTTTTCCTTACCTCTTTCAGATTGTGGCTCAAATGTCACATCAGTGAGACTTTCATGGCCTCCTGTTGCTTTACTTTTCTTTGTTGTCCGTGTGGGTTTACCCTACATGAGTGGCTCTCCAGGTGTGCCCCTAGACCAGCAGCATCAGCATAGGTAAAAATTAAATTCTCAGGCTTTCTCATGGAGACATGCTGGGTCACAAACTCTGGAGACAGGGCCCAGCAGTCTGTATGTTAAGAAGCCCCGTAGTGATCCTAACACATGCTCATGTCTGAGAGCTGCTGCCGTATAATGTATTTCGTCCTTTTGTTTATTATCAGTATTAACTTCCTTTCCTGACTTCTGCCCCATCTTAAAATGTAGCTCTTCGAGGGCAGGGGTTTCTGCTCTGTAGACCCAGTGCTTAGAGCTGGAAATGGGACTTAGAAAGGTCTTTCCAAGTTGGATAAGTACCGACTGTCTGACTGTATTAGTAAGCTTAGCTTTAAAGAACACTGAGCAGCAGAGTCTAATGTCTGACTCTCATAGTTTACTGATTCTTCCATGTTAAGAGTTTAAACCTGAGATGTTTTCTTTCTTATAGACTTTAAAATCTGCAGATTCTTTGAAGATTTGACTAATCCTTCTGAAAACTTTGTGGAAATGATGTGAATTGTTTCTTTAAATACATGTAGCAACTGGCGGTTGTATTATTTTAATCCTAGTCTGTAGGGGCCATTTCTTTAAAGTGTGCAGATGGGCTATTGTGGTTTAATGGATGCTTCTGATAATAGAGCTAGTTGAATGGAGATTTGAATGAAAAAGATCACCTGCAGGTATATGAATATTGCATTGGAAATTTAAACTTATTAATATTTGATCTAAGTCGCCTGCGCCTGCCTCTGCAGATGTGGCCAGGCAGGAGCCCGCACTGACTTCAGAAGCATGCCTTTGGCCAGGGGAACGATGATACCTGTGTGACTTACTTACCGAGGGCTCTCCTTACAATGGCCTTGTTGATTTAGCAGAGTCCGTCTTTCAGATGAAGGGTCTGAAGACTGCTGAGCCATTGAGCACTTGTTTAAGGTCATTCTGAAATTCACAAAAGCAAATCCCTCTCCTGTCTCCCCAGACTTCACTTCCAGTCCTTGCCATTAGGCTGTCCCCAGCCCCCACTGTGCTTCTTAAATCTATGCCTTTTGACATTTAGTTGCCTCTGGGTTCAGCTCCATCAGTTGTACGATAAAGAAGATTGACAAGATGTTTTCCAAGGACCTATCTTCCATCAGAATGTTTCAATGGCCCTCAATAGCTGCAGTCACTAAAGACCTTCTCAGGCCTATTTTAAAGCATCGAAATCAGAGGATGGTCTTGAGCTTGGAGGGGAGAATAAGTCAAGTTTCTGTCTTGTGGCTATTTTTACCAGGGCATCTTTAAAATTAACCCTCCCACCCCACAATGAGGGGCCAGGGAAGAATGGGTTTGTGCCTTGGGAATTACCTGTGGTTCTCCTTTGTCCAGAGTGATTATCATACTTAGTAGAAAGTTTCTGTGGGTGAGCTTGTGGTCATGTGTACCACTGGCCTTGAGAAAGCTGGCTCTTGGGGGTAACATGTGCACAGCTGGCAGGGACTCCTGCTCCAGCCTCTTAGCACCTGTTCCTTCTGCTGCTGCTCCCTCAAGCCTGACCCAGGGCCCTACTCCTTGTACATTCGCCTGCTTCAGGGCAGGGCTCTGTGGCTGTGACAGATGGGCAGAGCATCTGCTCTTTGATCTTAAACTGCTGCTGTCCGCTGTGTGGCTGATTGACTGTGTCAGTCACCCTAACTGTGAGCCAGATGTGAGTGGAATTGATCACCATTTACCCTTTTTGTGTCTATTAAGCCTGTGTTGTCTCGATTGTGAGAATGGCTGAGGAATAGGGGAGGGGACGGTAGCTGGTGTGGCCTTTGTATTTTTACCAAGTTATCTTCTTATTGGATTTTTCTTACAGTTTATCTGTGTCGTTATGAACTGATTCAATTCCTTGTATAAAGTGCAAACAAGTGTTAAGAAAATTCCCCTTACAAGTACAAATCTAGCACATTGGAAGGAAACTTGTTGACGGCAGTGTCGAACCCATATAAAACCCATATAAAACCCCAACCCCATATAAAAGTCCACCCATATAAAACCCCAACCAAGGGAAGGCTGGCTTCTTTGTGTGTGTGTGTTTTTTTATATTTTTCTAATTTTTAAAAGTGCAGCTTTGCCTTCAGTGACTTAAAAGATGATGTCTCCTGATTTCTCTTCTTCTGCTGCTGTCAGAAAAGGCTGTGAAATTGTTATCCGCCCATGTTTCAAAGATGGTCAGGATTGCCTTTCCCTCCTTTAATAGATGGAGAGTATGGATTTGTTCAGGGCAGCTGATAAGTGATTCTCTAAAGCCAAGACTTGGGACATACAGCAGGAACATGCCTTCTGATCTTGACTGCCCTGGACACCAGGCTGTAGATGGGTACCACAGCCTGTAGAGCCAAACTGGGCATCGGATACCATTTGCCAATAAGAAGGAATAAGTAGCAATACGAACAGGAGCCTGACTGACTAGAGGGAAGGAGATTAGGAGAAGACTGTGGAAGGAGATTAGGAGAAGACTGAAGACCAGAGAGAACTCTCTCTGGTTCTGTCTGATTCCTCTTAGGGTACCAGGTTGTATCCTGAACAGAAGAGGTGGTGTATCCTAATCTGCAGTGATATGTGAATAATTGATTACCGTTAGTCAATAAGTACCAACATTTTTATTGACTTGCTTAAAAGCTGGGCAGATCCAAGATTATTGCTCCAATATTATGATGATGCCACCCTTACACAATTCATGAGAGATTTTCATGAGTGGGAGAGAAGGGAGTAGTGCTATAAAAATCTGTGCTGAGAATGATATTTACCCGTGGCCTCCTTCCCTGTACCATGGCATCTCCAGGGAGCAGCTGTTACCGATAAACTGTTAAAATGTATCGTGACTATAAATTATTTTCATGTACTTAAAAACACATCTTATAAAAATCTGAGTGTTCCCATAGAAGTGTGCCATGGGTATGGATTTGTTTGTCTTGCTAGAGACACGTGAGGCACAGTCGAGAGTCACTGCATTAGATAGATGCGTGTGGCATGTGATTCACCTGTCCAGTCTCACCCTTGGACAGCGTCATAAAACACATGAGTATGCCCACATCAATATTTATTTCCTCCCATTCATTGTCCACTGCTATGGTTCTCTCCATCAAAGAGGTAAAAGATGGAAGCTGCATGGTGGGTTGCGCACGAGGTCTTCCAGTCCTGGCGAACCATGCTGTGCACCTGCTGGGAAGATGTCATCTCCGACTTACACTGTGCCTCACGTCAGCTGGAGGTCTGACTACAGTGCCGATTCTGATTCAGGAGGTCTGGGGTGGGACTCGGGATTCTGCATTTAGATGCTCTCGGGATGCTGATGCTTCTGGTTGTGGACCTCACTTTGAGTAGTAAGGGTCTAGACTAGAGTGTTGAAGTTACTTATCTTTCCTGTTTTCCTAGAATTTTGGTGGAGGTTCATGTTAGTGTGGCCCCAAGCAGGCGCTACTGGAAAAAAGTGAATTAGATTCTTCTTACAGTGTGTTGATTTTTCCCCTTTTGAGATGCTTGTGCATTTATTTGTTTTGATTTGTGCCCCTAGCATTAAAAGCTGTGCTTAATTACCGGAGCTGTTTTAAGATCCAGAATTGCACTATGTGCTAAACTGTTTCCTTGCTGATTTTTAGCAAGTCCTTTTGGGGATTGCAATGACTTTGGCCTCTGATGCAGTGGTTAACCCTTTATAGTAAGAAGAATGAATAAACATGGCTGGCCTGGGTTTTGCAAGAGTTAAGAAGCCTTTGGGTACAAATAACAGTGCTTGTCTGACAGGAGATTAAGCAACAGAGACATTGAATTATCTCACAGAACAAGAAGTCTGGGGCTTTTGGTTTCAGGGTTGGTACAGAGGCCCAGGGTATCGCAGGGGTCATGGACTCTTTCCTACTTTTCTTTCTCACTCTCAGTGTGTCCAGCAGCAGCTTCACCTGACATTTCCCAAACGGGAAGTGGGGTGGGAAGCAGAGGAGCCTTGTAGGGTGGATCATTTACTCAGGAAAAATATTTCTCCAAAGGAGCCTGCCCTTGTATTCCTCTTGGACCTCCTCGGCAGGCCCTCAGACCACTCCTGGTGAAGAGGACCCATGTACCATGATGGGCTTAGATCAGTAAGATTAACCCCCCAAGGCCTGGCAAACACAATCAAGATTCTGGTAGAGAAGAACAGAGCATGGATGTTGTGTGGTCAACCAGCAGTGTGTGCTGCAAGGACTGATGTTACGGAGAACCTCCTAGACTCGAAGCCGCCCATTTTAAAACTTGGGAAGCTACTGCTCAAAGAAGTTATGGACATGAACAGGGAGTGTAACTGGGACTTAACATGCAGGCCTGTCCAGTGACCATAGGCATGGCTCTTTTGTATGCACTGTGGACTAGAAACAGTCAGGACTCTACAACGTGCCCCTGGACAGGGGCCACATATACCACACCACACTCTTGACAAGTCCACATTTGTGAGTGCAATGGAGTACCACTGTAATAATAGAAAACTATCCCTGTGTGCCAAGTGGCATTATTCTAAGAAGGAAGTTAGCCAGTGAGTGTTGGCGGCTTGTCCCAGGTCTTGCCCCATCCTGACTTGGCTTACTGGCTCCCAGGCTCTGCTTCTTGCTCTGGGTTCTGTAGAGCACAGAACAGTGTCATACCAGAGGTGTGACGTCCCCCTAGGGGACTTGAGGCCTCCCCCTGCCACTTCCAAGTCAGTGCAGCACCAAGCTCTCTCCTACCTGGGGCTGCTGGTTTCCCATCAGGTGGGAGGGAGGGAGGGAGGCCACCCTTCCCCATTTGCTCTTAGAGTTGGCTGTCAGAGCCTGGAGGTCTGATGACATTCTGAAGATGGCAAGACTCCAGGAAGGTGAAAAGTTGCCTCTATTTAATTTAAAAACAAAAAAAATAAACAGAAAAACTGGTAGGCAAAGCCTGGGTTTAATTATACATTAAAGAAATAAAACTGAGAGATGGTCAGTAAAAAAAGCGAAACACACTTTGCTGTGTCTGTGATCATGATGTGATCATGGCAATCAGGAGAGACAGTTCTGGAAGCCTGTTCCTTCCTTTGGATGGGCTTCCTTGTTATTCTCACATGCCCTGAGGGAGAAAGATCTTGATGAGAGAACTGCACTTTAGAAGATTGATCTGGGTGGAATAGGAAGGCTGGATTGCAGCTGGAAGAGGCACGCCTCTGAGTCCGTAGCTGCTAATGCTGTGGTTTTGCCTGGTCTGTGTTTTCTTTCTCTATGAACAAGAAAATTGGAAGAAAGGGCATCTGGAATTACCAGCAAAAGATGGTCCCTTTATTTAGTTCTGGGGGTAGCACCTTGGGCTTATTAGCATGTTGCCTCTGTTCACTTTGCCCAGGTCGGGTCATTCTAAATAATTCACACATTTTCCTGATTGTGTCTAAATCAAAAGTCTGTAAACCCACGGTGTCCAACCCACGCTGTGCACACTGTCGTGCACGCCCTGTGTATGCTGAACATTAGTGGGTGCCGTACCACTGACACACATTCTAGTGTAAAAATAATATGAAAAGAATGAAATACATTGTTTAAAAAAACTTGTTATAGTCTGTTTATGCCAGAATTAAGAAAATATTTACTTCTGCTTTGTACTCGTTATTATACAGCTGGCATCACTTAAGTCTCACTGTACTTCTTATTCCTTTCACGTTGGTGGTATCACATTTTAAAGAAACCTGTGGGGCTCAGGAAAAGCGGCTCCTGGCAGCTCTGAATGTGCTTCTGGTGTTCAGAAGTATGTTTCAGTTTTGCCAGTCAAGTCTTGAGAGTCTCTCACAAGGAAAAAGAAAATCGCCAACTGGGAATCCAACCAAATTATAAAAGGATTGTTTTTGATGATATAAATATGACATTTAGGATTAACCAGAGAACCTTAAACCAGTTTTTCTGTGTTGGGTAATCCTAGCGTGATCTTTACTCAGGGAAGAGCTTAGGAGTGGTGGAATATTAACCCCATTATTCCATTTTGCATGTCCTTTCTCATAAAGAAAACACACTGTATGTACTTTCCAGAAAAGGAGATGAGGGCTAAGTGGCTTTTTCATAGTTCATGAAAGACTTAGGGATTTTATTCAGACCCTCAATAACTTGCTGTGTGTTCCTTGGCAAGTCTTTTAATCTTATTTGTTCCTTCCTCTATTTTAATTCCAATATCCACTAAATCATCATGTTTTCTTAAGAATTTGTCTGATCCTCTCTATTTCCAGAATGTCTATTCACGTACGGGCTCTACTGATTTTACTCCTGGGCTGTAGCTGTGGGTCTCCTTGCTTCCAGCCTTTCTCCTTTCCTGAACACCCCTGCTTGTTTACTTTTCCCCAGTTTTCTTCCTCTCTAGAGACAGAGCAATAGCTTTTAAATGGATCAGGTACAAGTTCCCTTCGGAGTCTGTGGTTGGTCGTGCCCCTTGCACTGTCTCCCAGTGTTACCCCTCTTTTTAAGGTCCTGGACTCTGGGGAAAGAAGCTGCTGTACCAAGGAACCCCGAAGACCCCTCAGAGCTGTGGGGGCTTCCCTTGCCTCAGACCCCAGGGATCCACAGGTCCTTTAAACCATGGTGAAGACATTTCAGGAAGTGTTGAGCTCTCAAACATTGATCCCATTACCCTCCAGTCAATTTTGTCCCTGTGCAACTCGGGTTCCTTTTCAAAGGTTAAAGTAGCCATGGTGGGAGTTTGAGGCAGGTGAAGATCGGCTTCTCGCCACTGTCTCCCTCCCAGGTTTTAAGGAAGGCAAGCCACAGTTTGCACTCATTAGCAAGCGCCTAAACAGAACCGCTCTGCAGTTTGTTCCTTGAGCTCAGGGCAGTCCCTGCTCCCTTTCCTTCAGGTGAGTGAAACATTCGTTAGAGTCAGATGTGCACTTTGCTTTCACTCCTTTACTTGCTATTAGGAATCTGACTAGACGTTGAACTGGTCAGGGACTAGGCTACACTTGGGTCTGATTGAATTCTTTTATTCTGTTAAGGGTGGGGGAGTATATGTAAAATATTTTAGCCCCTCTCTGTGTGCTGAAAACATTTATTTTCACTAGTCAAGGCCCACTTCTAACATGCATCCTGCCCCTCCACAGGCCACTATTTTCTTTAACAATAACCCCTTCAGGGCATCTACCTGGCTTATACTTATCTACGTTTGGGTCCTGGTAATGGAAATGCCCCAGCAGTGGCCATTCCTGGTTAGAATGCCGGCTGACCGCTTGGGTTGTGGTGTCACAGGTGTAATATCACATGGCGTATGTTGAAGTGTTTTAGGTAAATTTAACCTATCAGAACCACACAGTTGGCAGACTAGTTTTATAGATTAAATTAGGCAAGAGGAACTGCTGTTTTTCCTGTTTTATTTTTTGTTTTTTTGTTTGCTTGTTTTTTTGTGTGTATTTGTAGCCAATAATAAGAGAGGGAGCTTTCGCACAAAGATCCTGCCATTGGGCTTCTCAGGGAAAATTGGGGGCTCAGTGACTCCGGGTCCACATCCCTCTCCCTAATTGTCTTCTCTGGTGGGAGACTGCTGAGAATGGGCTGCAGGCCTCACCCGGGACCCGACACTGCCTAAAGTCTCCCGCACAGAGACTTGGTGTCCGGTGTCCTTAGTTATCGAGATTGCGCTCTGTTGGCCTTCGGGACCCTCCTCCCGCTTCAGATTCCTGCCCGGCCCCGGTAGCTCTGTGGGTTTTTGACCCTCACAGCTGTCAGACTGTTTTCCTACTTGGCTCAGTGCTGTGCTTTCTTTGCTCAGGCCGATTCTTTGTCTGGAATTTGTTTCCTGTGAAGCTTTGCTGTCCAACTCTTCACCTCATCTTCAAGGCTGAGCCCAAGGCCCACTTTGGATATGGCCTTTCATGGCCATTATGGTTGTAGCTACTCTCCCTCCGCACAGGCAGCACAGCATTTGATTTTTTTTTTTTAATTAAATCATAGCTGTGTACATTCATGCAATCATGGGGTACAATGTGCTGGTTTTACATACATTTTGAAATGTTTTTATCAAACTGGTTAACATAGCCTTCACAGCATTTTCTTAGTTATTGTGTTAAGACATTCTACACCTAGTAGAATACACATGTACCCGTGTAAGATGCACCATAGGTGAGCATTTGATTTTATACATTGGTTCTGTTGTCCATTGTTTCATGGTTTATCCTACCTAGATGGAAATACTCTGGAGGTCAAGAAGCAAAACTTTCTCATATTTTATATCTTTCATTGTAAAATGTTAATGCTTATCCCCTCAGCCCACTTGCCTCGATATTAAATAGTAGAGTACAGTACCTTGTTGATTTGTCTAATAGTTGTTGGAAGGAATATTTATACATGTTGAAAAGAAATAGGAGAGACTTATTAATATGAAAGTAAGACAGAAGTAGGCTTAAATGAGAAGGCTACTGAGGAAACAGAAGCCCAGAACGTTTAAATCCCTTGCTGGGGTCAGACACTGGGGAGTCATCTAGTCTTGGACCCTCCCGCTATGAGACTCAGCTCTTGCCTGTTAGCACTGTGATGTTTCACCGTAGATCTACCACTCTCCACATCAGACAACCATGCCTCAAAATTCTGCAGAGCCTCCTTAAGGTTTAGTAGCATTCACATATCAAAGTCAGACAATGACCAAATTGACACAAATTGTACATGACAAATTAGGCAGAGGTGATGGATGCATATAAGACGACTCACCAAGAGCCAGGACGACCAGAGATGCTTCTGGCATTAATTTGGTGCATGCAGAATGCCCTCTGCTGATGGTCCTGTTCACAGAGGAGGGGCGATGCACCTGGACAACAAAGCATCAGGTGCAAAGGCATCACTGGCGAGGCCAAGGAGGTGATGGAATCGGGGAGTAACAAGTGAGTAGTTTAGCAGGGCTGGAGCCCCCCTTCTGAATCTGGGTGTTGTGATAGATGGGGCGGGAGAGACAAAGGGGTAGAGTTCACATGTTGTGCTGGAGGATTTGGACTTTATCCCGAGGGTACCGGGAATCTTGAAAGACTTTCAGGGAGGACTTGGGTCTGTGGCATAGAAAGGCCTGGTTGCTGGAGCCTGGATCTAGGGAAAGGAGGGTGGTGGGGACATAGGAGGCTGCTGCAGGAATCCTGGAAAGACGTAATGGAGGCTTACACTAAGGCAGGGACTGTGGGGAAGGAAAGAAGCGGAGGGTTCCAGAAATGGTTGAGCCTTTTAGTTACTAGGATGACAGTATTCTTTCAAGTTGGTTTCCTTAAAGCAGCTGTTACCCACATCCCCCAGTCATTCCTAGAGGCAGGACGATAGACTGGCCACTTGGTGCGTGCACAGCCTTTGATTCCATGTCGCCAGAGAAACGTTCGTGGTTTCATGCCCAGTGAGTCTGGCTCCCTTCCCTTTGGCCGTATCGTTGAACCCTTAGAAAACAAGGACAGCTTTTCACACTGAATGTTCTGGTTTTATTTATTTATTTATTTTTACTGTCATATATAAGCTGTTTTGAGAGAATATACCAATTTTCCTGTTTACAGAAGCACACTGTGTCCTTTGGCCAAAATATTCTGTTTCTCAGTACAGTCAGTCTTTCTGCATTTACATTAGCCATACATAGGGGCGAATTGTGTATTCATTCTATAGTCAGACGAGCCTGTAGATGTTAGGATGGGTGTTTTTGGCTCCTGAAATTCTTGTTCTGAGATGTAAAGACATTTAACCATCTGGTTATGACTTTAAAGTGAGTGTTCAAAGTGGAGGCTATGAATAAATATGAGAATCATGAAAGATCTGTCGGAGAGGTATTGTCAATCATGAGTTGCTGCTGTGTATCTTTCTGAGCTGTTTTTCTAGCTTTAAAAAAATGTCTAATGTAAGCAGATAGTATTTTCAAGGAATTTAAAAAATACTCAACGTGAAGTGTGGATTTTTATCTAGATGATGTCTTTTAGGAAGAGACTTTAGGGTGTAGGGTTGCTTCAAGTGCATATAAAACCATCTGTTTTTCCCTCAAACAGCTTTTACCTGTATTTTAATTTACAGATGATATATTTTTAATATTATCATGTTATAAAAGCATTTTAGTAAAAATAGGAATGTTGAACTTCTTTTCAGAAATATATTAAGTTGAAGTTAATAATTTTGAAAACCATATCATATTCTTCCCCTCTAGCCAGCTAAAGTAAATCCTTACAAATGATTCAATTCACCTAAGTCTTTTGTAAGAGAATGAATTGAATCTTCCCCCAACCACAGGCAACTGATTGATGTCAGAGGTTTCTTTTCACAAGACTTCAGTTTTATGATTTAGAGTAGGATACGCACATTAAATTAAATAGCAATTTTTCAAAATACACATCTGGACAATATTAACATGAGAGTAGCAGTTAGATCAGACTCTGTTTATCAATTTTCATTCCTTTTACTTGTTTTTGAAATCCAGTTGGGGAATATGAGTAAAATGAAAGAGTGACTATCTATCCATTCAGGGAACTAGTTACAGTCTTATTAAGTCACGCTATTGTATAGTGTAATGTTACAGGCCTAATGCAAATAGTAATGCATTTTGCCCTTGGTTTGTACTTGAGGTTGTTCTTTGGTAATTGATGTCATCCTGTCAACAGTGGAGACCAGCAAGGGAGAATTATATGAGAGCGATTTGCCAGGGCTCAGACTGCATTGTGTGCTGTGGCATTTTGAGGTGTTGATTACCCTTTTCTGTTGCTGTTATATCTATCAGCTTACTGTCCAGCAGTTCTCAACTTGGCTATTACCACTAGATACACTAGTCTTGAATAACTGGTACTTTAACTTTTGTGCAGGAGTATTTGCATCAGTAATCGCTAGGTGTTCTTTCTCTGTTGTCCAGGTACTTTTTGCACATGTGACCTTGTGCATATATGGGTTGAGTATCCCTAATCTGAAAGTTTGAAATCTTTAATGCTCCAAAATCTGAATCTTTTTGAGTGCTAACACGCCATTTAGAGGAAATGCTCATTGGAAAATTATGGGTTTCTAATTTTCAAATTAGGGGTGTTTTAACTGGTAAGTATATAATGCAAATATTCCCAAATCAGAAAACATCCAAAATCTGGAATAGTTTTGGTATTATAACTAATTCATCATCTCCTAAAAGGAGCTTCTAGTATATAATGGGTGTTAAGAAAAATAATACATACTTCTACAAACTGTGGCATCTGTATTTATGAAAATTATCCAGAAAGTAAACATTGGGTACCCCCCCCCCCAAATAAAAAACCAAACCAGTCTTTGCTGGCTGCATTTTCCCTTGGTATTGATGGCTGTCCTTGGACAAATACAGGCATGTCAGCTTTATGTACCTGGGCTTGTGGATTTGTAATTTTATTTAAGATAATAGCACTATTTAAGCAAGGACATGGGAATGTGGAAACTGGATGTTATCTGTCCTTTATTAAAAAAAAAAAAAACAAAAAAACAAAACTCCCCAAACATTGATGACTTGGAATAAAAGAAGCTAGAAAATAGTTGTAATAAAAGAAAAGCATAAAAAGGAACCATGGGACGCTGAGTTTTACTGCCTCCAGTGGTATTTTTATTAATAACTTTCCAAAATGAATCTTAACTAAAAGCCCTTTTTATATTTGGGGCTTTGGGAATGTATTTATACTTTGATTGGTGTTATAATTCTTTATGTTTTTTTTGACTTTTGGTAGCTTTTTAGTAGAAAATAGAATTTGGTATCCTGAGCTTTTGGGCTGGCAGGCGTGCCGGCCCGTTCCTGTGATGGTGTGCTCTGTGCTGTCGGGGGTGGCAGCTGGCAGATCTGTCCTGATACACACCTGAGAGAGCGCCATGAACGCGTTTGGAGGAATTCATCACTCTCCAAAGCTCACCAGGGAGAGATACATTCAGAAAGTCGGAACTGGTAACCAGTAATGTCTTACATAAAGTAAGGGTGACTTTTTTTTTCCCTTTCAGATTTTGGGGTAAGTGCATTCTTAGCAACGGGGGGTGATGTTACCCGAAATAAAGTGAGAAAAACATTCGTTGGTACCCCATGTTGGATGGCCCCTGAAGTCATGGAACAGGTAAAAAAAAAAAAAAGTGATATTTTGATGGCTGCATATCATTAATGCACTAACATTTCCTTCAGACCAATCATTTTATTTCATTTATTTTTTTTGAGACAGAGTCTCACTTTGTCACCCTTGGTAGAGTGCTGTGGTGTCACAGCTCACAGCAACCTCAAACTCTTGGGCTTAAGTGATTCTTTTCCTCAGCCTCCCAAGTGGTTGAGACTATAGGCGCCTGCCACGACACCTGGCTGTTTTTTTTTTTTGTTTGTTTGTTTTAGAGATGAGGTCTTGCTCTGTCTGTTTCTGGCTCAGGCTGATCTCGAACTCATGAGCTCAGGCAATCCACCTGCTTTAGGTCTCCCAGAGTGCTAGGATTATAGGTGTGAGCCACAGTGCCTGGGCCAGACCAATCATTTTAATAGAATGCATTGTGTGACTGAGATTTAATACCTGATTGCTATCTCTCAACAAACTCAGAGTTGTGCATGAAAAGCTGTGGGTTTTTGACAGAATATGGACTTAGTGATGTATAACATGCCTGCTGTGTAATCATATTTTTTTCCTCATTTCTTTCTTAGGTGAGAGGCTATGACTTCAAGGCTGACATGTGGAGTTTTGGAATAACTGCCATTGAATTAGCAACAGGAGCAGCGCCTTATCACAAATATCCTCCTATGAAAGTAATTACAGTTGGAAATAATATGTTGGGTTTGAGATGCAATTGGACAGAGTCTGTTCTCTCATGCTCTTGAGTGTCATCATTTTTCTCTCAGACCAGAGGAGCATTCATGGAGGGAGTGCAGCCGAGTTGGATGTTGTCTGATCATCGTGGGGGACCGTAGTTCAGTTCCCAGCCATGACACTGGCTTTATGTTCTTAGCTCTGTGTTGAGGAAAGAGTGTGATCTGGAGGGTTGATGCAGGTTGATTGCTACGGCAAATGCCGTTCATTACTCTTTTGCTAGATAACCCCAGGTTCCCGAAGAAAATCTAAAAATTGATTATAGTGATGGCGACGTTGCAGATGGATTTCCAAGAGTTTTGGGATTTTAAAAAACATGGTCTACATTTTCACCCCTGCTCTCACAGAGACAGCCACTGTAGTTTTAGGAAATAGCATATGCGGTAGATGCTATTTTCAGGGTTTTGTTTATTTTTTAACCTACCTTAAGATTTCTTAAGCCTGCATTAAGATTTCTCTTAGTTCTAAGGTAGTGGTTTCAGGGCTAATGTACTCAACTGGATTTAGTTTTGGGGCCGGAACAGTTCAGTGGAAATGATGAGGCTGTTTTACAGAGAATGTGGCCTCTGCTGTTCTATGGTTATCAGGAAAATCCAGGAGTATTAAAAAACCTGAGAATAAAAACGTGATTGTAGTTTCGCTGGTGAAAAAAAGTAATATAGTCTTGTACAAAATTTGGAAGTACAAGTAAGATGAAAGAGGAAAAATAACCATCCTTAATCTCACCAACCACGGACCATCTCTATTAAGGTTTTAGTGTGTTTTATTTCATTGTTCCTCCCTCTCCATTTAAATGCATATTTTTAACACAGTCAACATTTTAGTATATGTGTGTGCAGTATGCGTGTGTTTGGGTGTCTGTGTATACAGGTTTGATTTTGCTAGCAGAACGGTTTACAGTTGAAGTGTAAACAACTGAAGTCACCTTTTGGAGAAAAAGCGCAGACCTAACTCTGAGAATTTTTTTCTGCCATGCAGTTTTTCTTATTACTTGTCTTCTTTCTTTTCCCACTCCTCAGAGTTTCCCTCCTGAATCCAGAGTCAGGCTTGCTAACCTCAGACTCAAGTTCTAGTTCTTTGAATTCACAGTCCCCCACGTCCCCCATCAGCTATTACCCTCCACAGATAATAAACTGCCACTTTCATCTGTTACCCACTCATACTTCTCAAAGTATTTGAAAAGCATCATGTACATCACTGGCGTAAATGAAGGCTGATTAATGAAGTCTGTTCATTTTATAGGTCATTAATTTCCTGCACCTTCTGTGTTGTTTAAAGCAAATAATTTAAAAAATTAAAAAATTTTAAATTAAAAAATTAAAGTTCCAAAGAGCGGAATTTTTAACCTTTTGATTTAAAGTTGCATTTTATTTTGTTCCCTTCCAGAAGCCAGCATGGCCTTTGGGTCTCAGTTATACTCAGTTCTTTGCTGGCTGTCTTTCAGCATCTTGCCGAATTAATTTCTTAACTTTGCCAAGCCCTTTTTTTTTCTTTTTTACCATTTTCTGTATGCTTTCTCATTTTTTTTTTTTTAAAGGAAATCATGTTACCTCCTGGGATGTTGTGGTTTTATTTTTAGGTCTCGTAATGTGTTACACAAGCCCCGAGTACAGGCAGTTCCTTACTCATGAACGATGTGTACGCTTGAACGTTCACTACTTTCCTGGCCCTCTCCTTCCCCCCCTCGGCCACTGCTTTCCCAACCAGCCAGTGCTGGAGCTACGTGCTCCTCGAGGCAGTGTAAGAACCAGTTCCCAGAAAATTCTGTCGGGGTCACTTTAGGATCATTCTTAACACAGAGAGCAAATTTTTAAGTTCTGTCAGTGGGACAAAAAGCTTAAAGGGTACGGGAACAGATTTGCGAAGGGAAATGGATACTTTTAACACAATTTCTGGAAAGTGAAAATCGTGGGAAAACACATTTGTATCTTATCAGAGTCGGCTTTGATGCTTTTGTGAGAAACTAAGAACTCGATTGTAGCAGTTGCTGTACTGACCTTCCGTCTTCACCTGTGTTTCTGCTGCAGGTGTTAATGTTGACTTTGCAAAATGATCCACCCACTTTAGAAACTGGAGTAGAGGATAAAGAAATGATGAAAAAGTACGGCAAGTCCTTTAGAAAATTACTTTCACTGTGTCTTCAGAAAGATCCCTCCAAAAGGTATGTCAAACTTAGTGGATGACTTGATGACCTGGTGTGAGTCATGACAAAGCTCTGTCTGTGGATGGGGACAGGCTGTGTGAGGACACTGGAAAGGTACTTCTAGTTTCAGGAGAAACCCCTGCTCTGCCCCCTGCGTTTCCAACCTGTTAGTGGAAGACAGTGTGGGCCTCGGCTGGACAGAAGTGAGTGCAGGCCGAGGGAGGCAGAGGACAGTAGATTCACCATGCTTGTTAGGTGTGGGCTCTGCCATCCAGGAAATGAAGTAAAGCAGCAGTGGAGCGAGATTGGCAGGGCTGCATTCAGAAGCTGAGCTAATATTCTGCACTGTGTAGGTTGAGCTGACCTCTCAGGATTTGAATATCCTGCTAGCTCCAGTCCAAACCAGGCCGAGCTATTGCATTTTGCATGAGCTTCCTCTTAGTTGCAGAACAAGTTGTTTGTACTTTTAAAAAGATTATCAGTAAAGAAGATTAAGGAGATTTTTACCTGAGAAAGATTAATCATGTAAACAGAAGCAAACAGCTTGAAATTAACTTTAGTAGTTCTTGTTTATTCTTGGGTTAGCGCTCGACACTGTGGTGTATCTGTTTTCTGAGTTCCTTTCTTCCTTCTTAGTTTCTGTAAGCTTGAAATATCCTGGGTGGTGATACCGGAGCCCACTGTTCCTCATCCCTTAAAGGAGAAATGTTACTGATGTGACCCCCACACAGGTCTTGCCTGGGTAAGGTCCCTCTGCAGGGACATGGTTGTGTGTGGTCTTATCCTAACACTGACGTGGAGAGGCCTCTGAGAGGGGACTGTCTAGCCCACTCCACCCAGGGGTCCAGTTTGATACCTGTATTTTAAAACATGATAACTGACTTCTCTTCTGAAACTTTCTTTCTCAGGGAAGGACTCTGAAACAAGTGATTCCTTTTTTTTTAACCTGAAATTCTTTATGAAACTTTTGCTAAGCCTTTAACCTTTACGCAGTAATTTACTGTTTGAATAGGCTTCCCTTCTCTAGGTTAAACACAGCTTCCATAATTTGACCCATTCTTTATAGCTGCTCTCTTCATTCCTTTTTGTTTACTGAATTAAGGAATCTTTGCCACATCAGTTGCCTTTCTTATGGACTGGAGCCAGGTCTAAAGACCACTGTTAAGCACTGTAAATTATTCATTGTAAAGGGGATGATTATTTTGTTATACACATACCTGTAGACTTCTTCTCTTGAGCCTCTCCAGGTCCTTACAGGTGATTTGCAGGTCTTGGTCTCCCTCTGTAGTTTCTTCATCTTTATTTTTATTTTTTAAAAATCTTATCCCCAAATTTATTAGAAATTGATATTATCAAGAGTCAGCTTCCCACTCTAGAAAATTAAGAGGCGGAGGGATAATAACCCTCAGGTTGGCTTGTTTTTGTTTGTTTAATACATCTGAAAAGAATGCATATGCAAAGAATTGAGACAGGAGAAAGCATTGGCTCAGCACTAAAATCTACAAGAATTAGGATTTTGGGAAGGTGGAAAAGATTGAGATCATCATCTCTTCCTTCTCCTTTCGGGTGAAAACGCTTAGATTCTAATTTTGTGCTTCAGTCTTTGCTTGTATTCCCTTGTCTTTGGCGCCATCTCTCAAAGTAAATTTCTGACATCACGGAGAAAACAGTTTGATCCTTGGTAGCCCAGTGAGACCGGTACTTGTCTTTCCAGTCCGCACTGGGTTATTACTGATGGTCTTTGAGATCCTTGAGCTATAGCACTTTAGATCCCACCTAGTGGTTGTGAGGTGCCATGTCACACAATCCCAGTTTTTATAAAGAAAATGTGTAGTTCTATAGGGCAGAATTGTTAAGTACGTAATGTCCTAAAAAAAGTTTCTTTTTTTAAAAGTTTAATTCACATAAAATTCAATCAGGTGAGTTAGTGAAAGTACTATCAAAAATTTCGGGTTAGTGTATGGCAGTGGCATTTTACATTCTGGTGCAAAGGATATAGTATTCGGTGTTCCTATTATTGACAGGCTATGCTGCAGAAAGCATGGGCGTTAAATCTTTCTTTTTTTTGAGACAGACTCTCAAGCTGTCACCCTGGGTAGAGTGCTGTAGTGTCACTGCTCACAGCAACCTCAAACTCTTGGTCTCAAGCGATCCTCTTGCCTCCGGCGTTAAATCTTAATTCATCTGGGTCGCACTCCATAAACTTCTTGCAAACTCCTGTGCATCCTCTAATAAAGTTTCATCCCTAGTTTTCTCATGGTTAACTGGAAATAGTTTCCACCCATCTAATTCACTGAGATGCCCATCTACTAATGCAGTAAAATGAGGATCCACTTTCTCATCTATACTTGGTGCCTCAGCCTGGCCTTCCTGGGCTCTGATTTCTTGAGCTCTCCAGGTATCTGCCTTGTTCTGGAGGGCTCACTGATGGAGACTCCAGCAGGAATTTTTTCAAGGTTGGTGCAGATTCAAAGTGCATCTGTCTTTGTTGTTCACAACAGCGTGGGTCACTGTTCATTCATCATGAAATGCACTAATGATGTAACATCCTGTCCCTGAGATTTTAATTTTCCTCCTCCTCTGTTCTGAATACTTCATACTTTTCTGTAATAGGGAAGAGAAGCAGCATAGCACAGACTGGTCTTGGTGCCGTGCCGAGGAGTTCAGGACCATTCCACATACATCAGCAAATTGCCAGTTAGCGAGTAAACCTAGTTCTTTGAAAAACTGGTTGGTGACTTCAGGATTGGCCTCTGGAGGCAGCCAGCGTTGACCCTGCCTGGCCACTCTGCCCCGACACTCTCCAGTGCTGACTCTTAACACGATATTTCTTTAGGAGGTTTGTAATTTTTTCAGAATATATTAGATAGACATACATTATATTTAGTGAACCATTTTTATTTCTTAATCTTGAAAGATTCACGTCAGGTTTCCTCTACTCTTATCAAAAAGAAAAAAATCTTTTAGAAAAGAGTCATACACCATCTATTCATATTCTTATGAAGTCTTTCTGTTACTCTTTAAATAACATCATTGATGTACAAAGTGTTAAGACTTTCAGGATGTCTTTAGGATATGTTCTCTGTGACCGGGTCATCTCATGTGCAGTTGTTGTTTATAGCAAGCAGACTGTTAGCGGCGCACCAACTTCCCAGGTAGCTCTTTCTTTTAATGAAAAGACACAGATGTTGAGGATGTATGTGAGGAGTTTAGGGGAAATAAATGATTCCGGAAATGTAGGAGTACAAAAAAGCAATATTGTTGAATTTTTTATATAGGATGCAATTTTAAAATATGTATTTGTTACGAAATTGATAAGCGCACATTTAACTGCTGTACAATTCACAAAGAAACTACATTTCTAGTCTGTTCTCCCTTTGCTTATGCTCCTCAAGAGAGTTCCTGTTCTTCTGCCCTCTTTCCACCTGTCTTTTTTTTTTTTTGGAGACAGAGTCTCCCTCTGGGCAGACTGCCATAGTGTCATCATCATAGTTCACAGCAACCTCAAACTCTTGGGCTCAAGCTGTCCTCTTGCCTCAGCCTTCTGAGTAGCTGTAGTAGGCACTATAGGTGCCTACCACTATGCCCCAGCTAGCTCTTTTATTTTTAGTAGAAATAGGGTCTTGCTCTTACTCATGCTGGTCTCAAACTTGTGACCTCAAGCAATCCACCCACCTCAGCCTCCCAGAGTGCTAGGATTACAGGTGTGAGCCACCACGTCTGGTCTGGGTTTTCCACCTGTTTTTTGATGCTTATTTCAGATGCTACATCTTCTTAGAGTTAGGTACGTCTGCTTGTGGTCCCTAGCTCTGTCTCATCATTATTGTACAGCTTGGTTTCCTTGTCTTTACATTGGGCTTAATAATACCTACTTCATGGATCGATTGCTGTGAGGATGAAAGGGGATAATGTATGATAGTTCTGTGCCTGGGGAGTTTCTCAGTGCTCAGGAAATTTGAGATTGATAGTCATTATTTGCCCATTTTTTCCCTGACCAAGTGGAATTATTGTAACTTCTATGCAGTAACTACAGTATATTGAACATATAGGGTGTCCATAAGGTTTGTGTGCAGTTTACTGTGTTAAACTACTCTAAATTGCATGGGAGCTTTATGTTCACCCTGTATGTCTTTTGCAGCACTTTCTATGCTGTGTATGTTTATTGATGTACATACCCAAATTCCTCATAAGTTTGTACGTTTTTAAGAAAGCAGAACCAATGCCACTTATTGTTTATATTCAGTGTCTGTCCTGTATTACATACTCAGTACTATTTCTTGAACAAATGGACACACTTGGGAGCTTGCAATTTGGGCATAATTTGGACCCATTATAAAGAGTTTCAGAAGTGATAACCAGATTTGAGCATGTCGAGAAGTGAATGAAAAGTTTTTGTCAATTTTTATCATTTCTATTGTCTGAGTATAGCTCATCTACCTGGCCGAGTGGTACCAAAGCCCTGGAATTATGGAATACCTTTTGAACAATGAATGAAAAAATATTGCAAGAGAATACTGACCGAGTAGATTCCCTCTTATAGTTGCGCTCTGTGGTTGGCTGAGAGTACGCTGTGGTTTTTGTTATTCTTGAGAACTCAGGGGACTTTCCTTATTAAAGAAAGTCCTCACCCAGGTCTGTGTTCTGCATTGGCATAGACGAAGAATTGCTTATATTTGCATAGTATAACATCTTGCAATTTCTTTTAAACAAGTGCCTTAATCTTGTAGATTATATGTTTTGTGTGGATGGCAAGTGTAATAGGAACCAGCATCTTCTTGGATCCACAAGGCGGAGGGTTTTGCAGAGATAAACCCTTGAGAAATGAATAAGACTGGAATATTTCTTTGGGGAGCTGGGTAGGAGGAGAAAAACAGCTTTGCCAGAGGTCAGCAGGCTGTTAGAACTTATTAATGCAAATTGTTAGAACTTTTTAAACTATATCATATTCATGTTGAGTCCTTTGAAAATTATTTTCTCAGTGGACTTTGGTTCATCCATATGGATTAACTGGATCCTCTAAGAGATTTTCTTCTGAAAAGGTTGGTACTTGCAGACTCCTGCATTGTTCTTAAGAACTTAAAATTGAATCATCACTCAAATCCTAGACCATTATTTGGGTTGCTGGTAGCATTTTTGCATTTCTCGGTAAACAGGGTTTGTACTCAGGCTGCACTGGGGTGTGGATGAGTGTCAGCAGTCCTGTGAGATGCGACTGTGCTTACAGAATTCCTTCTCCCGTAGTGCTCAGCTAAAAGGTAGGCGGCCTGAGGGTCCAAACAAACCAAGACAAGTAAATAAATACATAAACAAAACTGACAGCAGAAACACCCGAAATCATATGGGCAGTGGAGATACCAGCTTTTCTTACACTTTCTGTCCCTTTCTTTCCTCCGTGATTTTCCTCATGTTTTCCAGTTTCATTCTCTCATACTCTCTCATGGAGGTAGACTGGCACGTGTAGGATTTTACCCCCAAACTTACATATCAGCCGATTTAAGCACAAAAAGGAACCAGTGACCTGCTATTTATTATTCTCTGTGTAGAGCTGGAATGACTTCACATTTAAGCCTATAGAGGTATAAAAAGGAAAAAGAATGTGGCTTCTTCAAAGCAGTTCTGATTTCTCGCATCATTGTGTTTTGGGGTTTACTGGCAAAGGCTCAGAGTAGCGGAGTGTCTCTACACCCAGAGAAAGGCGTTTTCTCTGCAGTGTGCTTTTTCCCTTTCCAGTTTCTGTGACCACAGAGATGACCATGGTGGGGAAGGGAAGATACTTTCCCAGCCTTGTCTCTCACGGTACACTTGGCATTTCTCAGCCTTTTCTCCACATTGGTCCTACGCTTGACTCTTCATGTGTAGGAGGAAAGGGGCGGTGCAGAGGAGACAGGGTAGCACTCGGGCACCCCACCTGAGCACCTCCACTGCCCCCTTCCCTTTTTTTTGCCAGCATGAGTCTTATTTTCATTTCATTCTCCTGTTCCCCACTGTATTGAACAGATGCTTAGGGTTTGGTGCTAACTAAATCTGGCTCCAGGAGTTGTGGTCCACTGTCTAAATGAATAGCAGCATCACTTTTACCTCCTATCTGATGACAGCGTGGAATGAGCTACGGCGCTTACTGTTGTGTGCGAGGCACTGGGAAAGTACAGAGGAATCCTGTGCGGTCCCTGCCCTGGAAAGGCTCACAATCCAGGGCGGTGGAGGCAGGAAGACAGAGGAACGGATGCCTGTGTGACGTGGTGTGGTGGCCTGGGGCGTAAGCACCGAGCAGGGGGCAGTGTGTGCCACTTATGGGAGCTGGAAGAAGTGTCTTTGGGATGATGACATTTAAATTGGCTCTTGACTGATGAGCGAGGGTGTGCCAGTTGTTTCTGAAAAATTTTGAAGCAAGCAAAAGAAAAAAAAAAACTGTGTTCGCTTTGTCAGGAGCTAGTAAGAGAAGAGTGAGACTATCTGAGAATATCCTGTAGTTGCAGGGTAGGGTCATTGCAGGGTGGGGAGGTGGGGCTTGAGGAGTCAGGCTCTAGAAAACGTGCTTCTCTTGTTGGTCACTGAAATGCAGGACTGGGAAGAGATGATCCGCTTTGGGGTTTTTGGGTTTTTTTTTTTTCTTTCTTTTTAAATGCTAACTTGGGAAGTTGGGTGGATGGTGGATGGTGAGTGGGAATGAGGGAGGGGGAAGTGGCAGAGAGACTAGCAGGGAGGCTGTTTGAGCTCTCTATTAGCCAGGGCTAAAATTAGATGAGGGTTTCAAACAAAGCAGTGGCCTTGAGTTCTTTCTGCAGCTTAGGGTTCTTTTCGCTTTTAAAAATAATATCTAAGTTCTGTATGCTTCCTGAGTTTTAAAATTTTGTTTCTTGTTGTGAGTTGCCAAAAACAACGTGGTGGTCTGTTTTTCCCCGTCCATTGTCTAATGGTCCTGCCGACCCCAGGCTCTCTCGGAAGCCCTTCCTCCCCAACTACCATCCAAGGGCCTTTGAATATTTTTCTGCTTTTCTGACTCTTTTCTGACCTCTGCTAGGTTGTGAGTTGTTGTGTTTATGTCTGTCTATTCACTGTGATGTGCCTAGGACCTAGCATAATGTCCGACAGATAGTGGATGCTCACGAAATATTTGCTGAGAGAATGAAAAGGTGAATTTGGAGTACCTGGAGGCCAGAAACATTGCTGAGGACCTGAAAGGGCACACTTTAAATAACAACCCAGGTTAGATCACGTAGAAGACTATACAAGTGTTTAGCTAGTTTTATAAGGTGCTAATTCACACCTGTTGTTTAAGATTTATTTATGCAAAGCAAGGAGCAGTTAGCAGCTGCCACTTACAATGGATATGGAGATTGAGGATTCTTGGGTAACCAGTGTTCCACTTGAAATCTGAGAAGGAAGCAATTAACAATCGAAATACAAAATTTCTTTGCACGGAAATACAGCTCATGGCTCCCGTAGACTTACAGAATTTGTTCAGATGTACTGAATGACATTTCCTAATTCTTTTTTACACTTAGGTTTGGTCTCTGGGAACGTTTTAGTGGAACTTCCTGACTATAAAGCAGTGGTTTCAAATGGTTTCAAGTGTGAGGATTCCTTTTAAATTTGCACCCCAGCCAACGTAATAAATACTATTTATGCCCTTTATTGCCTGAGAGAACACCTCGGGATAATTCAGTAATAATTTATAATGCTTCCCTGAACCCCAGGTTTTTTTTTTTTCAAATTATTGCAAATTTTAGTTAACGCGAAGAAGTTAGTCTTATAAAATGTTGGAACAGGCAAAAATGATCTTTAAAAATAAGTAACAGTAAAATACAAGAAGACTGCAGGATAATAGGCATAAATACTCTTGAATTCCAGAATCAGTAGAAAATATACATAGAAAAGAAGCTGGTTGTCAGTGTCCCTCTCATTTTCATTTTTATTCTGTAAACGTCTACTACATACCTGCAACTGAGGGATAGTTTTTCATGATAGTGTATATATATATATATATATATATATTTTTTTTTTTTCTTTTTAAGAATTAAAAGCGGGAGCTCAGGGGTCCATTGCCCATCGTGGAATTCTAGCAACAGCCCAGAGTGTTTGCTCCACTCTGATTTTATTTTATTTATTATTATTATTTTTTTATTGTTGGGGATTCATTGAGGGTACAAGAAACCAGGTTTCACTGATTGCTTTGTTAGGTAAAGTCCCTCTTACAATAGTGTCTTGCCCCTAAAAGGTGTGGCACACACCAAGACCCTACCCCCTCCCTCCTTCCCTCTCTCTGCTAATCCTTGCCCACTCCTTCCTCCTTGCCCTCTCTGCTCATCTCCTCCTCCTGTCATTAATTGTCCTCATATCAAAATTGAGTACATAGGATTCGTGCTTCTCCATTCTTGTGATGCTTTACTAAGAATAATGTGTTCCACTTCCATCCAGGTTAATACAAAGGCTGTAAAGTCTCCATTTTTTTTAATGGCTGAATAGTATTCCATGGTATCATATACCACAGCTTGTTAATCCATTCCTGGGGTGGTGGGCATTTAGGCTGTTTCCACATTTTGGCAATTGTAAATTGAGCTGCAATAAATAGTCTAGTGCAAGTGTCCTTATGATAAAAGGATTTTTTTCCTTCTGGGTAGATGGCCCAGTAATGGGATTGCAGGATCAAATGGGAGGTCTAGCTTGAGTTCTTTGAGACCCCCAGTTTTTTATTACGAAAAATTTAAAATATACACAAAAGGTAAAAAAAAAAAAAGGACAATACTTAATTCTATACCATCACCTAGATTCAACAATTATTAATATGTTCTGTAATTGGTATATCTGTTTTACATTTTCTTTGAGGAACTGTTTGAAAGTAATAGAGTTAATACTTCAGTTTGTATTTTCTTCTCGTAAGGACATGTTCTTATGTATCCATGATACTGCTCCACATCTGAGAAAATGAATGATATTTTCCTAAAATTGCCTAATATCCAGCATATTCACGTATCTCTAATTATTTCCAAGTGCCTTTGGTCACTTCTGTCCCACGCTCCCCAAGCCTAGGGTTCGGTCAAGGGCTGTGTGTTACATTCGGTTTTATGTTTTGTGAGGTCTGCTTTAATCTGGAGCTGGTCCACAGCATATCACCACGTCCCCTGTGACCTTGACATTTTGCAGATCTCGGGCCAGTTGTCTTGCAGACCATCCCACACTCTAGATTTATTTGGTTCTTTCTGCTCAGTTGCTTTCTTGGAAGGAACTATTGATGAAGGAAGCTACTCTGTTTGGAAGAAGGTCGGTTAATAAACATAGAAGGAGTGATGGAGGTAGTAAATCAGAATTCTGCCACCTCCTGTGGAGTGATTATTTAAGGCAAAGATGCTAAGACTGCAAGGTTTCCAGGAACAGGATATTCATACAATGTCAACATATTACCCAACTGAATACTTGCTAATTGACGTGGGGAAAAGAGGCCCTTTGCCCTGGAGAGATTTGGGGCCTGAGGACCAAGTGGTTAACCATCACTGACAGTGCAATGACCCAACAGTGCCTGCCTGTGAGTGCTGCAGTTCTGAGCTGCACACCACTGACTATGAAGTATTCTTCAGGCATTCAAATCTAACTTTCAGTTTTCAGGAAAGGTGGGATAGAGAAACAAATGACACCTCGAGGAAATAAACCCCTCTAGTAATGTTTTTCAGTGAATTTGCATCTTATTAATTATGATCACATTTGCCCTCTTTTGAAAAGCAGTAGTCTGTATATACTTGAGGCAGGTTTTCTTCCGTGGGCAGACAGAGCTTGGGCCACGAGGCGCGTGGACTCGTGGTAGTAACTCCTGCTCTTGGGGAATTACGGAGCACAGTAGATTGTAGTTTCTTTGACAAGGTCATATTGCAGCTTGTACAGTTTCTTAATAAATATAGAAATTTAGCTCACAAATGTGTCAGTCTGCCACCTTTTTGAAACACTGAATTCACTTAGTGAAGTGTAAAGATGAAGGATGGAAAATTGATCATGCCCCAAGCACTTAACGTACAGGAGTTGATGTGTTTTGCAGTAGAGGTGTTTGGAAAGAACTGGAAAATTGGCACTATTTTATTTGGTGCCAGTTTATGATTAATTTAGTTTCTGTTTTTTTTTTTTGCTATTCCTAAAATTGGTCTTCCAAGAAATACTCTAAGGTTAAGTTGTTTCATCAAGGCAGTGTATTTATGAAGTGGTCATTGTTTCAACTCTAATTTATTATTGATCTTTCAGGCCCACAGCAGCAGAACTTTTAAAATGCAAATTCTTCCAGAAAGCCAAGGTAACATGCTTAAAAACCCAAGTACATCTGCTATTTTGAAATCACTATGAATTTACATGTATCATATTTGATGTTAAACTGCTGGGATTATTTGTTTTGCAGAACAGAGAGTACCTGATTGAGAAGCTGCTGACCAGAACACCAGACATAGCCCAAAGAGCCAAAAAGGTAAGCGCCATTAGCTCTCATGACCCTGCAGGAGCCAGTTCCTACTCAGGGAAGTGAAACCCACAGAAAAACAGGAAAAAGATGTCCAGATAGTCAGGACATGCTATTTCGAGGTATGCAACTAGTGAGTTCTGAGATAACTGCATTTGCCGTTTGGTTAGCTCAGCTTGTTGTTACGTATTTAGGTGTGGAAACAGTGTGAAATGCAAGCGATTCTGTTTTTCTAGTTATCAGCTTTGTTTAAAGCAGTTCAGAAATGAGGGGCTGCAGTGAGGTTTAAATAGTGGAAAGGCAAAACATCCTTTTCTTTGGGTTTTACAAGAGAGAAATGGATAATTTTTAAACAGCTTGAAGTGCTGAAAACAAAAAACAAAATTTGTTTTTAATGGTTACTTGGAATATCTGTAAGATAAAACTATATCCTTATAAAATACCTCTGGGTTTTTTTTTGGGGGTAATCTGCATTATGTTAACTAAGTTATGTTAATGATTAGCTGAAAAATTTTCCATTTGTGGTTTTAGATTTTTAAAAATGGCATGCATGAGTGAATGTCTTTATATGTGTATTTATCTGGAGTTTTATTTATTTGCAATTACGGATTTCATTATGGTAGGAAACCTAGCAAAATTTAACCTCTGGTTTGGTTTAGTTTGGTTTTAAAATTATATTGGATTTTTTATTTTTTGAGACAGTCTCACTATTTCGCCCTGGATAGAGTGGTGTGGTGTCACAGTTCACAGCAACCTCAAACTCTTGGGCTTAAGCAGTACTTTTGGCTCAGCCTCCCAAGTAGCTGGGACTACAGGCTAAGCTATATTGGATATTTATAATTAAAAATGATACAGTCACAGATTCAGAAAAAGAGGTTCTACCCCCCCCTTTTATAGTTGTAGAAAAAGCTGATAGGAATCTGAGTTGTCTATGCTGTAAATAAATTGGCAAAGAAGCATGCTTTAGAGATTGTATCTCGTCTTACCTAGGTATACGTAACTTCCAGACATTGCCTTTTCTAAAGTTTCTAAAATGCAGTTAGCTGATGCTTTAGCATTGTTTTAAACAGATTTTAACGTAGTCTGTAAGAAACGACCCACTCTGGGCAGGTGTCTGAGACCCGCTCTTGGAGCAGCAGACTTCTGTGGGCTGAACTGGGTTCTGGGCTGGGAGTGGGGACGATGGTGTGCTGACTCTGCCCCGAGTCACTGAGGGAACAAAGAGAATGGGGTGCACAGAGAAGCTGAAACTTCAGTTTAAGGCAACAGATTACAAACTGGAAGTGCCAGCAGAGTTTGAAGACTCCTGTCAGCAGACTGAAGGGAGGATCCTGGAGGGATTCGTGGAGGTGCTGGAGTTCAGCAGGGTTTTCTTGATCAAGTATCTGAATTGTGAGCCATAGTTGAAAAAAGCTGTTGGCTTGTATAGTCTCTGCCCTGCCCACAAAGGAATTTTTTCCCCCCTTTGTCCGACACTGTCTTTTGCTGAAGCGTCATCTGAGCTCATCCCATCCCTGTTGCTGGAGAGGGCTTTTCCAGGCTGCTCTCACTCTCGAGCTTTGCTCTTATACTCCGGCTCCTTGTTGAGTGGCTGACCAACCTCTCCATTGTGCCAACTCCAAGTAACTGCCCTTTCCTCCAAGCCTAACGCTGCTGTGCTCTGTATTCCTTCCTGAGCTGCCAGCCCCAGAGTGTCAAGTTCTGAGACCTCCTCCCCCGCCCGGCTTCCCTGTCTGGCCCCTGGTCATGTCCTCACCGTGTTCCCCTCTGCAGCTTCACTGTATTTTTAACTGTTGTCCCTCCTTCCCTCCTGTACGTCTAACTTCCTGATTGTGTCGCCTCATTGCTCAAAAGTGTTTCTGAAATTAAACAAAAACAACCACAAGAGCAAACAAATGAAAGAATGGTTCTTGTCTAATAAAGACTTGAATTCACGGCACCATTTCCACATCCAGCCTTACATTTTAACCTCCAGCCAGGCTGCATAGTTCAACCCAGACTTTCCTTTGGGGCTTCCATCAATTTGGGAAAAGTGAAGAATCTCTTTAGGCTGTAACTTTCTTTCCTTTTTTTTTTTTTTTCCTTTGTAAAAATTTAATTTATTTATAACATATTAGTGTGCTGTACCTTTTAACCCCAATTTTATGTGTGTCTTAAACAACGAGAAGCTAGAGTTTTGAAAGATGGGGTTTTTCAACCATGTCTCTGTCATTCACTTGCTCCTAGATTTTATACATACGTCTCCAGGCTTGTTTCTTCACCCGTCCCCTCTTATGGAAGGTGACTGCATAGCTCAGAGTCACTTAGAGGAGTAAAGGGAGGATATAAATTAGTTCTTTAAGTATATGATAGAAAAAAGCGTGGTCCATTATAATGCTATTCTCAAGCTTCATAAGGTTGGCTGTTTTCCTTCATAAGCCTCAATGTAAAGTACACTTGGGCTGGTAGCTGTGGTTCACCCCTTACCTGTAGGGTAAGGTGCACTGGACAGGACAGCTTCAATCATGGTGCATTTCTTGTTCAATAGTAAGTGCCCACAGATACTTGCTAACCGAATGATCACATGTGCGTGAAAAAAAAATCAAAACATTTTAACTTAAATCTCCTCCGCCCCCCAATGCTTGGTACACTCTTGTTCCTAGGACTTCTGTTAATACTGGGCAGCCTCACTCCCTCTGGCATGTGGGACTGGTTAAGCAACCATGACCTTCATTATTGGAAGTTTCTCATACGACATGGGTACCAGGAAGTAAATGTTATTTTAATCACTATGTGCAATAAAACTCCTTATTGTAGGATATCTTTGCTTGTCTTAGGTTCTTAAGTGTTTAACTTTTGTTTAAAAGTTGGTTTACGGGAATCTTTAGTGTTATGTGTCCTTGGACTTCTGTTTATTGAGATCTCCTCAGCTCCTCACCGTCCTGTTCACCGTGGGCCTCCTGACTGATCTTGCCCTGGTTTCTGTGATGTAGATTTATTTGTTCCTCAGAGGCTACTTGTTGATATTGGTTCTATGGCTTTTGTCTTCTCACTTTGTGGTTTTCTGCATAGAAACAGGCAGTCCCTGAGATATCATCTAACTCCAGTGAGATTGAAACATGTTCAGGAGAAAAAGGAAGGACATGATTATTTAGGATCTCTGGAAAATGTAGTGTATATAGTTAAAATTATATCACATGGGTTGTGAATAATGGTCTATAATATTTATTCTGAAAATTCTGAGAACTAAACAAAAATATATACCGAAGGGAGGTTCCTTAGTTTCCTACTAAACATCTCGTAAACTGGCAGATATTCACGAGAAATTTTGGTAGCAGTACTATCTTAGTCACTAAGACTTTAAGAAGTTTTTTACAGTACCAGGGCTGGTGACATCTATAGAACGAGTTTTGCATTAGTAATCTAAATATGAGTTTATGCTATGTTTATTCTCCACTTGGCATTTTGCCAGGGTAGGTAGACGCTATCTCTGAAACAATTTCATAATAATGATGAAAGAATAGCCTTTTTTTGCCTTTGAAAAAATTCAATCTAATAATTATTTCCTGAGTGCCTACCAAGCATAGTAGTAGTGCACCTAGTTTTTTTAAAATGCATATTTTTATAGAAGTGTAAGATGCATACAGAAAACTATACTCATAAGGGCAGACTTTGATGAATTAACACACAATAACCAAACCCGTGTAGCCCTTTATCTAACTCAGGAAACACAGGAGCACTAGCACCCCCTACCACGTACTTGTGTCCATTTTTAGTTGCCTTTCCTACCTCCAAAGGGTAACAACTAAGCAGAAAGTGGACTTCTAACACCACAGATTAATTTTCCTGTTTTTCTTTTTTATGTTATGTAAGTGGAATCAGAGGTCTCGCTTCCTTCAGTCAACATGGTATTTGTGAGAGTTATTCATGTTATGGCTTTTAGCAAAAGTTTGTTCCTTAGGATTGCTGTGTAGTATTTTATTGTATGAACATACCACAATGTATTGGTATATTCTACTCTTGATTAATAGGTTATGTCCAGATTGTGACTACTGAAAATAAAGCTTTTATAAAGATCCTTGCTTATGCATGTCTTTTATATATTAAATGCATATGTGTATACATACACACACACACACACAAGATCTAAATATATATTGAAGGGAAATTCCTTAGTTTATATATATATGCAGTTCTGTTGTATATATCCTCAGGATTAGAACTGGTGTGCTGTAGGGAATGCTGATGTGTAGCTTCAGTAGTAACTGCAAAAGTAGTTTTATCATTTTACATTCCCACAAGCAGTATACTCAAGTTCTAATTACTGTACATCCTTGCCAACACGTGGTTATGTTTTTGTGACTTAGTGGATGTGTAGTAATAACTTACTGTAATTCAAATTTACATTTCCTGATGACAAATGAGCTTGATTTCCTGTTTGCATCTTTAGTGTCTATTTTTATATTAATTTTAAAAATTGAGTCACATTTACCCTTTTGGTCCCTATTCATACCTTCTTGTATTCCATGTGGGAGCATTTCCCATGGCCTAAACTACGACCTTTAGTGTACTCTTTAATGTGGGTCTGCTGGTGACAAATTCCTTCTTCTCATTTTTGTTTCACCAGAAAATATACTTTTTCTCCTTTCATCTTTTGGTATGGAAGTCTGTATTATAGGCTATTTGCTTCCTATTTTGAGGTAATCATTCCTTTGTCTTCTGGCTTCCATTATTTTTGTTAAAATGCTGCTGTCACTGTCCTCGTTGTTCCTTTGAAGTTACTCTTGTTTGTTTTCTGACTACTTTTTAAGACTTTGACTTTGATGTTCATTGATTTTAACATAATATTCTTAGTTGTGTTTTTTTTCATAGTTTTCTCTACTTGGATCTGTTGCATTTCTTCAATATGTGGCTTGATATTTTAGCAGTTTGGAAAAATTCTTAGCTTTTATTACTTCAAATGTTATTTCTGAGCAATTCTTTTTTTTCCCTCTATCTCTCCATGTTTTTACCTTCTCAATAGTTTCTTATGCTTTTTTTGTTTTTCCATTTGAGTGTTTTCCTCTGACTTGCCTCATAGTGAATACTAATTATTTTCATAGTTGTGTCTAATCTGGTATTAAGCCCATCTGTTGATTTCTTAATTTTTCAGTTCTAGAATTATCATTTGAGCTCATGACATAGTTTATAGTCTCAGATAAGTTCCCCATCTGGTCATATAATTTCATAAACATATTTACAGTTTAATTTTAGAGTCCATGTCAGATGATTCTAAAATCTGTATCTCCTATAGGTCTTTTTTTTATTATGTGGGTCATTCTGAAAGTTCTGAGATATATAAAAATCAAGACATGTAGAATCTGCATGGATGGAAACAAACGAAGCCCTTCCAGCAAAACCAAAAAGTCAAACAAGGTGATACTTGCATGGGTAAACCAAAAAAGACTCGGTTGATTGTGTTTCTTGGAAGTGAAATAATGGACCATACACTGTCTCAAAATTCCATAGTGACCCACCTATCTATTTGTTATTTTTGGATTTCGATCTTATTATTGTTGTTGCTGTTGATATGCCACATTATTTTTAATTTAATGGCAGATATTTGTATTAAAAAATAGAGATACTTTGAGGATCTGGATGAGATATCTTTCTCCAGTAAGATTTTACTTCTATTTATGGCAGGAAGTTGGACTAGATGCTGATCCATTTGATTCAACCATGCCTTGAGTTAGTTGAAACCTATATTTCAGTTTTTGTGAGAGCTTAATCTATTTCCAGTCACCTTTACTCCTAGTATCCTTTGAGTTCCTTTGGATGTAAAGTAGGGCCATCATGGGGACCAAATGTCAATATTTGTTCCCACACTTGTGTGATTTGAGAGTCTGCTGAAAGTTGTGTTCAGGTTCCTAGTCTCTTAATACCTGCTTTCATTTTCGCAAATGTCTTGAAGGAAAAACAAGCTTCAGAATTTTCTTTGAAGGCTTTTTTTTTTTCTCTCTACAATCTAAGCTCTGGAAGTACTTACAGCTTTGATGGATTTCTTATGCCTTTGAACAGATGTTTGTTAGTTGTTCTTGGCAGAAATAATGGATGAAAACAGTCTAATCTTGCCATGGCCAGCATGGAAATATTTTTTGCTTTTTGATGCCATTTTTAGGGAATTCAAAAAGCCTAAGAAGATAGAATTTCCCCCCTTTTTTCATTTTAAATGCTCACTGATGGCTGTGGGTAATGCTGGTATTTTATTCTATAGCACATTTAATCTGTACAGATTTGGCCTTTGGATTTAGGTAAAGTTTTTGGGCTATCTATGTGAATTCTATTATGATTTTGATTTATATTATAGTTAAGAACTAAAAATAGCCAAAGGAGAGATATACAAATAGCCAGTAAGCATCTGAAAGTATATATGCAGGAAATCATTAGTCATCAGAGAAATGCAAATCAAAATCACAAGATAGAACTTCATACCTATTAGAATCAAAAAAATTGATAACAAATGTTGATGAGATTGTGGGGAAATTGGAACCCTCATACACTGTTGGTTGGAATATAAAATAATGTAACTGCTTCATAAAACAGTCTGAGAGTTCCTTAAACAATTAAACATTAAGTTAATATGACCTGGTAACTCTACTCCTATAAACCCAAGAGAAAACAAAACATGTTCACACAAAAACTTGTGTACAAATATTCATAGCAGCGCTATTCACAATATCCAAATGTTTATCAAGTGATGAATGGATGAACAAAGTCTTATATATGTGATAATATAACATTATTTGGTCATAAAAAGGAAGGAAGGACTGATACATGCTATAAAATGGACAAACCTTAAAAACATTATGCTAAGTAAAAGAAACTAATTGCCAAATACCACATATTATATTATTTTATTCATATGAAAGTCCAGAATAGGGAAATTTACAGAGACAGAAAGCAGATAAATGATTATTTTATATAAGGCTGGATGGGGAGCAGGGAGCAATACTGGAGGAGTGATAGCTAAATGGTATGAAGTTTCTTTTTGAGGTAATGAAATATACTACAATGGACTATACTGTAGTGATAGTTATATTAATATATGAATGTACTTAAAACACCCCCCTTGAATTGTTCACTTTAAATGTATGTGAACTATATCCCAGTAAAGCTGTTTTTTAAAAAGAACCAAAAGCAATATTTTTGGTAGCACCTGGGAGGGGGACATTTGGCAGATGTGGGCACAAGCTTATAGTGATGATGATTTTTTTTCCAATCTCTTTATTAGCAATTTGCTGACCACTTGTTAAGGCCTGGGATGGAATTATAACAGAAGAACCCTGGATTCCAGAATAAGTGTTCAAGGCTAAGGGAGTAAGCCGTGGAATCCCAGAATAGCAGTAATGTGGAAAACTAACCAGGAGAATACAGTACTGTAATCCATACTTTGGTTAACTGCTGCTTGGGCAATATACCCTGAAGCAGCATTTAGCTTCCTTAGTTACTCTGTGATCAGAGAATACTGCATTGTTCCTATATCTCCATGTTTTTGCAGGCCTCTCAATTATTTCAAAGAATATACTTAGATTATAGATGTAAATCTCAAAGACCTTTTATAATTTGAATCCTACTTCTCAGGAAATGTTGGAAGCAGGTGCAGCTTCTTGACTGAGAAAGGCACATGGAGGCTGATGTATTTGCATAGAAAGCCCATAACCGCAGAAGCCATCTTATGGTAAGGGGCTTTGAGATGTTTCATTGTTCATTCTAGTTATGTCTGTGAGAGAGTTAGAATTTAAATTCCTCATTCAGTGGTGAAAAAGTTCTTCATTCATAGCTTATGCAGTTTTTAATTCATTTATTCATTCACTTATTAGTTAAATAGATAACCTTCTTTATGCCAATTACTATGCTAGGTGCTAGTGATAAAACTTCACATGAAACAGTAGCTGCCTTGAAGAGACTGTACCCTAATGAGAAAAAAGCCAAGTACCTCCAAGGTACCAAGTGATGAGATAAAGATACGCATAGATAAAGATATACATAGATAAAGGTATGTATAAAGATATGCATGGGTATGCAGAAGTGGCTATGAGATTCCAGTAGCATGGCAGTTAACTGGGCTTGGAAGAGTCTTTGAAATATTTAGCACAACTGAATAAATGTAGTTGAATAAAGGCTGAAGAAGTGAGGAAGGCATCTTTGATGAGAGGACACTTCAGCTGAACCTTAAAGACTAAGTTGGGTTTAACCAGGCCAACAAAAAGAAGAAATAAGATTGGTGACAGAGAAACAAATGAGTTAGGATCCTATGGTAAGAGCCACATGAAAGTTTGTAAGATACAGAACCAAAAAGAGAGGGAGGAAATAACTTTGAGCAGTACTTCTCAAAAGTTAGTGTGCATACAAATCACCTAAAAAATCTTGTTACAGTGCAGATTCTGACTCAGTGTGGATCTTGGGTGCGGTAATTTTACCGAACTCCCAGCCAGTTCCAAAGCTGCTGGTCTGTGGGCTATGCTGAATAGCAAAAGCTAAGAAATCTACTTGGGTGGGATGACAGAGGATGGTAAAGAGTCCTAGCTAACATACAGCTTTCTGGATAGGATGATCTGGGTGGTGGTGTCATGGGCTGCTAGAGGGAATGGTAGAAGAGATTTACAGGGAAATAAATATTTTGTTCTGTATTTTTTTTTTTTTGAGGTACCTTATGGGATATTTAGGAAGAGAAATATGGTAAGCCCTTGTGTAGGAGGAGAATATACATCCATGTTTCCTAAGTAAGAAGAGAAAGAGGTGCCTATGAAGGTGCTGAGAAAGAACTGCCAGGAAAGTGAGGGGAGGATTAGGAGAAAATAATGTGATACAGGAAGAGTTTCAAGAAGGTAGGAATGAGTAATGCCAAATGTTGCAGAAAGATCAAGAAAAAGCAAGACCAGAATCTTGACTGCAAGAAAATGAGGATAAGGGATTGTTTTGATTAGAGACAACTCAAGAAGGATCAACAGAAAAATCTCAAAGATAATGTACTAATAGAGAGAAAGGCATGCAAGATAGACGGAGCCTACCTTCCTTCTTCTCTCCGTCCCTCCCTCCTTCCTCTCCTTCCTTCCCTTCTTTTCTTCTTTTAACCTTCATTATTCTAGAAGTTTTCCAACACATCCCTCACATGTCTTCAACAATTATGTATGGTTTTACCAAAGAAGGATGTTTTTGTAGATTCAGATGACTTGGCCAGATTCATGCACTGGGGGAAAGAGCCAGGATTGAGGGAACAGTTGAAAATTTAGGCAAGAAAGATGATAATTGATGAAATAAAGTTTTTTAGAAAGCAAGTGATAGATTTTAGCACAGGTGGAGATCCTGGTTCCACATAGTAAGAAAGACACTTTGTTCACTGAGTTGAGAGAAAAAAAAGATAACAATCACTCTATCTTAGAAATCCGGTTAAAATTCTAATTTCTGGAAGCTTATTGTAACAAATTACTCCAATTTCCCTTTCCCTCTACACTCCATATCCCCTTAGGCTGCCTCAGTTCCCCCTTGATGTCATTCACTAATTTTTTTGAAGAGTCTATTTCACCCAAGCATTTCATGAGTTCAGTCATTTTATTGAAGATTCAGTATCTACAGAGAGTAATCACATTACAGAGAATACAATCTACCATCATCCATCTTGCTGGCAGGCTTTCTTATCTCTCTAAAGCAACAGAGAAATTGTTCCCTTAACCTACAAATAGAATTTGCTTGCTCAGAGGAATTCTGGGAAAGAAAATGTTCTCTATCACTTTATATAGAGATTAAGTTTCTGGTGTCAAGTCAGGAAATGAGCATATCCATACCTACTGATGACTAATTTCTTTGTAAAATAGGAAGAGTTCATTTTGAAGGAGTTCATTTGGCTGGAATTTGATAGGAGGAAGCTTTAGGAGTGTGGCAAGGGTTTGGAATATTGCCAAAGCCTTCCTTTAAGCTTTACCTAAAGTGACATCTTGCCTTCTAATAAAAAAGGAAAGCCACATAATGCCCCCTACACATGCACACACACACACACACACACACACACACACACACACACACACACACAAATACATGCACTCTCCTAGGAAATGAGAATAGGATTATTAGGTGATGTTAGACTTCTGTGAAGTGTCTGATCCCCTTCTGTGATGACTGTGGGAAAATAAGGCTGGGAAATGGTGTCAGGGAGCTTTATTTAAGTATGAATAAGATATTTGCATGAGCATCTTCCCTGTCATGCATTAAGTAGCAGCTTCATTTTAGAGGTAGAAATGTACATTACAAGCATTTTGTACACTTCTTGTCTCCCAAGTATATCTCCCTTCCTGGCCCCATTTCTATTTGTGACATTTTGCAGTGAGCACCCAGTAATGGGAATGAAGCCAGTGATTTTAAGATAATTTCCTTGTATTCTCAGAAGGCTTCTGAAGTTGATTACCATGAAATACCAACTGGATAATAATTGCCTAATTCTCTTGATAGAGAAAAGGATGTAATTTGGAAATAATTGACCTAACAAGAAAAAAATGGATAGATGCTTGCAAATTCTGGGGAGGGGGTCATTGTTATTCTTAAAAGTAACAAATATTGGCTCGGCGCCTGTGGCTCAAGCAGCTAAGGCGCCATCCACATACACCTAAGGTGGCGGGTTCAAATCCCCAGCCCGGGCCCGCCAAACAACAATGATGGCTGCAACTAAAAAATGGCCAGGCATTGTGGCAGGCGTCTGTGGTCCCAGCTACTTGGGAAGCTGAGGCAGGAGACTCGCTTGAGCCCAGGAGTTGGAGGTTGCTGTGAGCTGTAATGCCATGGCACTCTACCCAGAGGGATAGCTTGAGGCTCCGTCTCAAAAAAAAAAAAAGTAATAAATATTTTAGAGTTAAAATACCATAATATAATGATATAAATATTGTGTGTGTGGCTACATAATTTATATTTTAATGATTTATGTTTAACTCATCTTCTGCATTTAAAGTATTTTTATTGTAGTGCAAAAAAACATAAGGACTAAAAGAAAAGAATTCAAAATTGGATCCTTAGAATGTGGGAAATTTTAACCACACATATAAAAGTATGTCAGTAACATGTTATTATTTACAATAATCTACTGAATTAGCATCTCAGGAAAAATAATTCAGTCCACTTATTTCTCAGTCTACTCAAGTGATAGCATTTCTATCTTTTAAGTTTGATTAGTAGATGCCAGCCTTTCTAGTGAATGACATCAATCATTTAAATCAGTTTCAAAAGATTATGAGAAAAGTTGATGCTTTGAATAAAATTGAGCTTCTCCTAGGCAAATAAATACCAAGCCTTCAGAATTTTTATGCTCACCAAATATAGATTTTTTTCATTGATTCAGAACTTAATGAAAAATCTTTATTTCTATGCATTTAAAATTATACATTTAGGTAGAGACAATTATGTTACATAGACAAAATTACATAGAATTGAATTAGACATGGAGAAAGCTACAATAATCAAGACAGTGTACTATTGGCAAAAGAATACAATATAGATCAATAGAATAGAATAGAGAGCCCAGAAATAGACCCACATAAAAATAATCAACTGAGCTTTTACAAAGGAACAAGAACAATACAATGGATAAATTATAATCTTTTTAGCAATTGGTGCTGGAATAACTAGACATCCATATACAAAAAAGTGAATCTATACACAGACCTTATATCCTTCACAAAAATTAACACAAAATTGATCATAGACCTAAATGTAAAACACAAAACTATAAGACTCCTGGAAAATACCATAGGAGAAAAATCGGACCTTGAATATGGTGATTATGTTTTATTTATTATTTTTTTCAGACAGAGTCTCACTTGGTCACCCATGGTAGGGTGCTGTGGCATCCTAACTCACAGCAGCCTCAAACTCTTGGGTTCAAGTGATCCTCTCACCTCAGTCTCCCAAGTAGCTGAGACTACAGGCGCCCGCCACAATGCCCAGCTATTTTTTTGGTTGTAGTCATCATTATTGTTTGGCAGGCCCAGATTGGATTCAAACCCGCCAGCTCCAGTGTATGTGGCCGGCACCATACTCACTGAGTTAAGAGCACTGCCCAATTATGTTATAGATACAGTACCAAAACCATAATCCATTAAAAAAAGAATTGATACAATGGGCTTCATGAAAATTAAAAATTTCGGATCTGTGAAAGACACTGTTAAGAAAGTAAAACAAGATTATCTCCCATATACTATGTACTAGGATAAAGTATTTGTAAAAGACATGCCTGATAAAAGATCATTATCCAAAATCTACAAATAACCCTTAAAACTCAACACTAAGAAAATAAACAGTCTGATTAACAAGTGGATCTTTTATACCAAAAAAGATGTACAGATAAGCAAATAAGTATATGAAAATATGGTCCACGCTATATGTCATCATGGAAATATAAATTAAGACAACTGAGATATCACTATATACCTATTTAAAATGAAATATTATTAAGCCTTAAAAAAGAAGGAAATTCTACCATTTTGACAGCATGGATGAATGTGGGGGATATTCATACTAACTGAAATAGCCAGACACAGAAAGAAAAATACTGCATGATCTCACTTATATGTGTTATCTAAAAAAGTAAAATTCATAGAACCAAAGAGTAGATTGGTAGTTAGTAGGAGCAGAGATGAGGTAAAAAATGGGGAGATGTTGGTCAAACAATAAAACGTTTCAGTTATGTAGTATTAATTAGTTCTAGATATCCAATGTACAGTAGGGTAACTGTAGTTAATAATACTGTATACATACTTGAAATTTGCTAAGAGAGTGGATCTTAAGTGTTTTCATCACAAAAAGGTTAACTATATGAGGTGATAGATACAGTAATTAACTCTAGTCATCATTTAACAATATGTATGTATATGAAAATATCATGTTATGTACCTTAAATGTATTGGGCCAGATCCAGAACACTGACAACATCAAATGCTGGTGAAAATGTGGACCACCAGGAATTCTCTTTCGTAGCTGGTGTAAATGTAAAATGGTACAGCTGCTTTGGAAGACAGTTGAGAGCTTTCTTACAAAACTAAACATATTCTTACTATACAATCCAAATCACACTCCTTGTATTTACCTAAGAGAGTTAAAAACTTATGTCTGAACAAAAGCCAGCATGAGAATGTTCATAACATCTTCATTCATAATTGTTAAAACTTGGAAGCAACCAAGATATTCTTTAGTAGGTGAATGGATAAGTAAACAGTAGTATATCCAGACAATGGAGCACTAAAAAGAAATGAGGTAGAGAAAACTCAAGTGTATATTACTAAGCAAAAAAAGCCAATCTGATAAGGGCTAAATATTTCACAATTCTGACTATATGACAGCCTGGAAAAGGTAAAACTATGAAGGCAGTAAAAATATCAGTGGTGGCCAGAAGTTAAAGGGAAGGGATGAATAGGTAGAGTACAGAGGATCGTTAGGGCATTAAAACTAGTCTGTATAATAGTGTCATGGTAGAAACATGTCTTTATACATTTGTCCAAACACATTGAATGTACAACACAAAGAGTAAGCCCTAATATAAACAGTGGGCTTTAGGGGATAATGATGTGTCAGTGTAGGTCATCAATTTTAACAAGTGTACTACTCTTGTGTGGAATGTTGATAATGAGGGAGGCTGTGTTTATGTGAGGTCAGGGAGTGTATAGCGTATCTCTGTACTTTCTGCTCAATTTTATTGTAAACGTAAAACTACTCTAAAAGATAAAGTTTTTTGTTTTTTTTTTTGAGACAGAGCCTCAAGCTGTCCCCCTGGGTAGAGTGCCGTGGCATTACAGCTCACAGCAACCTCCAACTCCTGGGCTCAAGCGAGTCTCTTGCCTCTGCCTCCCAAGCAGCTGGGACCACAGGCGCCCGC
>CAUYTI010088503.1:0-36067 GCA_963575145.1 Galago senegalensis | reverse complement strand
CAGATTTCTATAATGAAACTTTCCAAACCAGGAGAAAATGATAATCTACATGTAATCTACATAACAGAACAATTTCCAGCCCAGAATTCTATATCCTGCTAAGCTAAGCTTTAAAATTGACAGAGAAATCAAATCATTTACTGATATGCAAACATTGAGGAAATGCACAACAAGACCAGTTCTACAGAAAATACTTCAACCTGTTCTACATACTGACCATCATAACGGATCAACAGAAAAGTAAGAACTAAGACATTAAAGGACAGAAACTAATTTCCACAATGATGCAAAAGATAAAACTAAGCAATGGATTCTCACAAAATAAAATGAATAGAACACACCACACTTATCAATTATCTCAATAAATGTTAATTACTTGAATTCCCCACTGAAGAGGCATAGATTGGCTGACTGGATTAAAAAACACAAGCCATCCATTTGCTGTCTGCAGGAAACATACCTAGCTTCAAAAGACAAATTAAAACACAGAGTTAAGGGCTGGAAGACAATTTTTCAGGCAAATGGAATCCAGAAGAAAAGAGGGGTTGCAATCTTATTTTCAGATACATGTGGATTTAAAGCAACTATAGTAAAAAAAGACAAAGATGGTCACTTTATATTGGTCAAGGGAAAAATACAAGAAGACTTTCAATTCTATATATTTATGCACCCAACTTAAATGCTCCCAGATTCTTGAAACAGATCTTACTCAGTCTGAGCAATATGTTATCCTATCATAACACCATAATAACAAGGGACTTTAACTTAACAGAGCTGGACAGATTCTCTAAATGTTAATTAAAGATATAAGGGACTTAAATGAGATCCTAGAACAACTGTGCTTGATAGATGTATATAGAACACTCCACCCCAAAGATAAAGAATTGTCCCATGGAACATTCTCCAAAATTGATTGTATCCTTGGAAACAAGACAAACCAGAATCAAAAGAATTGAAATTTTACCTTGTGTCTTCCACTAAAGGTGGAACTCAACTCCAACAAAAACATTGAACCCCACATAAAGGCATGGAAATTAAATAACCTTCTGTTGAATGACAGTTGGGTGCAAGAAGAAATAAAAGAGGAAATCATTAGTTTCCTTGAGCACAACAATGAAGACACAAGCTACCAAAATCTGTGGGATACTGCAAAAGCAGTTCTGAGAGGAACTTTAGAAACCTACATTCGAAAAACAGAAGGAGAGCACATTAACAAACTCACAAGCCATCTTATGGAATTGGAAAAAGAAGAACAATCTAAGCCTAAACCCAGCAGAAGAAAAGAAATATCCAAAATTAAATCAGAGATGAATGAAATTGAAAACAAAAGAATCATTCAGAAAATTAATGAAACAGGAGTTGGTTTTTTGAAAAAATAAGTAAAATAGATAAACCTTTGGCCAGACTAACTAGAAATAGAAAAGTAAAATCTCTAGTAGCCTCAATCAGAAATGATAAAGGGGAAATAACAACTGATGCCCCAGAGATACAAGAGATCATCTCTGAATACTACCAGAAACTCTATGCCCAGAAATTTGACAATGTGAAGGAAATGGATCAATATCCATTCCTTTGGAATCATACCCTCTCCCTAGACCAGGGGTCCTCAAACTTTTTAAACAGGAGCCAGTTCACTGTCCCTCAGACCATTGGAGGTCTGGACTGTGAGCCCCGGGACAAGTTGGCTGCTAAGCAGGACAGGCAGCAGTGGCAAAAACACCCAGTGGGACAGATAAATGTCCTTGGTGGGCTGCATGTGGCCCGCAGGCTGTAGTTTGAGGTTCCTGCCCGAGACTTAGTGAGGAAGAAACAGAGCTCCTGAACAGATCAATTTCAAGCTCTGAGATCAAAGAAACAATAAAAAATCTTCCAACAAAAAAATTTGCCCTGGTTCAGATGGCTTCACAGCAGAATCTATCAAACCTTCAAAGAAGAGCTTATTCCCGTACTGCAGAAATTATTCCAAAAAACTGAGGAGGAAGAAATCTTCCCCAACAGTTCTATGAAACAAACATCACTGTTGCCATAAGGGTGTTGCATTTAGGGTCTCATGGAAAAGCAATGTTGTGAAGAATAAGCACACTTACTGAAATTGTGTTTTAAATAAAGATGACCATCTGCTCACTCAGGCAAAATGGCGAGCTTTCTTTATTTACTGTTGGTTTATATAATCAGTCTTGTACATGTGCACTATACAGCAAGGACCTCATTAATATTCATTACAATCCCTCTGCACATGCTCACTGGACGTCAATGACTTCCCTCTGCACATGTGCATTGGACATCAATGACTTCATTAATCCATTTAAACACCTTGTGACTACCCGTCTTGTAAGTAGCTCCTTTCTAGTAATCTGATAATCTACCCAACATACACCTTTAAGCATAACCTTTTCAACATAACCCAGTTTAACATAACTTAATGGAGAACATGTTGTTAGCCATTACTTCTTTTGTTCTTAGCTGATGAAGCCTGAGCCTATGGAGGAAAGAGATGATTTGAAAGTCAACAGACTTTCAAAGATTTGAAAGTCAACAGACTTTTACTGACCTTGCTATTTGGAGGCAGTTACTTTGATCCTTGAAACAAAGCAGAGTTAAGAAACTTCTAGGGCATACAGAAATTTGTGTGCAAACCTCTGCTCCCATGTGGGCCTTAAGTGAGTGGCATTTTATGCCCACAACCAACCAGGTCGATGTTAGGTCAGGGGGTTTTTAGGCCCACAACCAACCTGGCCATATGGGATTCTGCCTCCATTTCTCACAAGTATGCCTGCACAAAGTCTTTTCACTGCTTTCTCTCAAACATCCTTTTTTAGCCAGAGGCATATAGGCCTTCTGCCTATACATCACCCTGATACCAAAACCAGGAAAAGATCCAACTAAAAAGGAGAATTTCAGACCAATTTCACTAATGAATATAGATGCAAAAATTCTCAACAAAATGCTAGCCAATAGATTGTAGCTTATCATCAAAAATGTCATACATCATCATCAAGTAGGTTTCATTCCAGGGATGCAAGGCTGGTTTAATATATGCAAATCATAAATGTTATTCACCATATCAACAGAAGCAAAAGCAAAAGACCATATGATCTTCTCAATAGATGCAGAAAAAGCATTTGATAAAATCCAGCATCCTTTTCTAATTAGCACACTGAAGAGCATAAGCATAGGTTGCACATTTCTTAAACTGATCAAAGCTATCTATAACAAACCCACAGCTAATATTTTACTGAATAAAGTAAGACTGAAAGCTTTTCCTCTTAGAACTGGAACCAAAGAAGGTTGTCCCCTGTCACCATTACTATTCAACATAGTGCTGGAAGTTCTAGCTAATACAATTAGGCAAGACAAGGAAATAAAGGACATCCAAATGGGAGCAGAGAGGTCAAACTCTCTCTCTTTCCTGATGATATGATCTTATACTTAGAGAACCCCAAAGACTCAACCACAAGACTCCTGGAAGTCATCAAAAAATACAGTAATGTCTCAGGATATAAAATCATTGTCCACAAGCCAATAGCCTTTGTATATGGCCATAACAGTTAAGATGAGAGGCTAACTAAGGACATAATTCCCTTCACCATAGCTTCAAAGGAAATGAAATACCTAGGAATATACCTAACAAAAGAGGTGAAGGACTGCTATAAAGAAAATTATGAAACGCTAAGAAAGGAAATAGAGGATATTAAAATGGAAGAACATACCATGCTCATGGCTGGGAAGAGTCAACATTGTTAAAATGTCTATACTTCCCAAAGCAATCTACAGATTCAATGCCATTCCTATTAAAATACCAAAATACCAAAATGATTCTGCATTTTGTATGGAACCAGAAAAAACCCCATATAGCTAAGACAGTTCTTAGTAACAAAAATAAAGCTGGGGGCATCACCATGCCAGATTTTAGGCAGTACTACAAAGCCATAGTGGTCAAGACAGCATGGTACTGGCACAAAAATAGAGAGATAGACATTTAGTATTGAATAGAAAACCAGGAAATCAAACTAACAACGTACAACCACCTAGTCTTCGATAAACCAAACAAGAACATACAATGGGGGAAAGACTCCTTATTCAATAAATGGTGCTGGGAGAACTGGATATCCACATGTTAAAGACTGAAACTGGACCCACACCTTTCTCCACTCACAAAAATTGATTCAAGATGGATAAAGGATGTAAATTTAAGGCATGAAACAATAAAAATCCTCAAAGAAAGCATAGGAAAAACCCTGGAAGGTAACAGCCTGGGAAAAGACTTCATGAAGAAGACTGCCAGTGCAATTGCAAGAACAACAAAAATAAACAAATGGGACTTAATTGAACCGAAAAGCTTCTGGACAGCTAAGGAGACAACAACCAAAGCAAATAGACAACCTACACAACGGGAAAGGATATTTGCATATTTTGAATCAGGCAAAAGCTTGATAACCAGGATCTATAGAGAACTCAAATTAATCCACATGAAAAAAGCCAACAATCCCATATATCAATGGGCAAGAGACATGAATAGAACCTTCTCTAAAGAAGACAGATGAATGGCTAGTAAACATATGAAAAAATGCTCATCATCCCTAATTATTAGAGAAATGCAAATCAAAACCACCCTGAGATACCATCTAACCCCAGTGAGAATGGCCCACATCACAAAAATCTCAAAACTGCAAATACTGGCATGGATGTGGAGAGAAAGGAACACTTTTACACTGCTGGTGGGACTGCAAACTAATACAACCTTTTTGGAAGGAAGTATGGAGAAACCAGAAAGAACTCAAGCTAGACCTCCTATTTGGTCCTGCAATCCCATTACTGGGCATCTACATGGAATTAAAAAGTCCTTATATCATAAGGAAACTAACACTAGACTGTTTATTGCAGCTCAATTTACAATCACCAAAATGTGGAAATGGCCTAAATGCCCCCCATCCCAGGAATGGATTAACAAGCTGTGGTATATGTACACAATGGAAAGCTATTCAGCCATTAAGAAAAATGCAGACTTTACAGCCTTTGTATTAACCTGGATGGAAGTGAAGTACATTATTCTTAGTAAAGCATTACAAGAATGGAGATGCATGAATCCTATGTACTCAATTTTGATATGAGGACAATTAATGACAATTAATGAAATGGTGGGGGTGGGGAAATGGGAAAGCAGAGAGAGGGAAGGAGGGGGCATGGGGTTTTGGTGTGTGCCATACCTTTTGCAAGCAAGATATAATTGTAAGAGGGACTTTACCTAACAAATGCAATCGGTATAACCTGGTTTCTTATACCCTCAATGAATCCCCAACAACAACAACAACAACAAAAAGAGCATTGTTAGCACTTGTAAAAACACACTTCATTTTCCTGTATTTTGTAGATATTATGTTTTCTACAAATTAAAGGTTTATGGCAACCCTGCATTGAGCAAGTCTGCTGGTGCCTCTTTTATCCAACAGTGTATGTTCACTTTGTCTCTGTAATTTTGGTAATTCTTGCAATACTTCAACATTTTTCATTATTATTCTATCTTTTATAGTGACCTGTGGTCAATAATCAGTAATCTTTGATGTTAGCATTATAATTCTCAGGAGGTGCCACAAACTAGGCTCACTTCATCAACAAATGTGTGTGTTTGGACCATCAGGCCTTCTGATTCCTTGAGACACAACAATTTTGAAATTAGGTCAATCAATAACTATTCAATGGCTTCTAAGTATTCAAGTGAAAAGTCATACCTCTCTCATTTTTAAATCTAGAAATAAACTTTGCAAGGAAGGCATATAGAAAGTTAAGATAGGCTAAAGACTAGGCTTCTTGCACCAGCTGTGTAGTTTGTGAATGCAAAGGAAAAATTTTTGAAGGAAATTAAAAGTGCTATTTCAATGAACACATGAATGATAAGAAAGGAAAACAGCTTTATTGTTGATAAGAAGGAAGTTTTAGCAATTTGGCCAGAAGTTTGTATCAGTCACAACATTCCCTTAAGCCAAGACCTAATCCAGGGCAAGGCCCTCTCTTTGATTCTATGAAATCTGAGTGAGGTGAGGAAGCTGTAGAAGAAAAGTGTGAAGCTAACAGAGGTTGGTTCATAGAGTTTAAGGAAAAATGCCACCTCTAAAAACATAAAAGGTGAAACAGCAAGTGCTGATGTAGAAGCTACAGCAAGTTATCCAGAAGATCTGGCTAAGATCATTGACGAAGGTGCCTACACTACCAATAGTTTTTCAATGTAGATAAGACAGCCTCATATTGGAAGAACTTTTGTAGATAGAGATGAAAAATCAGTGCCTGGCCTCAAAGTTTCAAAGAACAGGCAACTTTCTTCTTAGGGGCTAATGCAGCTGATGACTTTAAGTTGAAGTCAGTGCTCATTTACCATTCTGAAAATCCTAGGGCCTTTAAGAATTATGCTAAATCTACTCTGCTTGTGTTCTATAAATGGAATAATGCAGCCTAGATGACAGCACATCGGTTTATAACATAGTTTATTGAATATTTTAAGCCCATTGTTCAGACCCACTGCTCAGAAAAAGGGATTCCTTTCAAAATATTACTGCTCTTGTCAATATTCAAAGTCACCCAAGAGCTCTGATGGAGATTTACAAGGAGGTTGATGTTGTTTTCATGCCTGCAGATACAACATCCATTCTGTAGCCCCAAATTACTCAAGAAGAGTGATTTTGACTTTCAAGTCTTATTATTTGAGGAATACGTTTTGTGTAAGGCAATAGCTGCCATAGATAGTGATTCTTCTGATTTGGGCAAACTGAATTGAAAACCTTCCAGAACAGATTCACCATTCTAGATGTTTCTAAGAACATTTGTGGTTCATGGCAGGGAGTCAAAACATTAACCTGAACAAGCTTGGAAGACATTGATTCAAACCCTCACATATTACTTGGAGGAATAATTTAAGATGGGATGAAAATAGCAAAAAAACTAGACAGTGGAACCTGAAGAGATGATTGAATTATTGAAATGTCATGATCAAACTGAATTGGATGAGAGGTTACTACTTATTGATGGGCAAAGAAAGTGATTACTTGAGATGGAATCTACTTCTGGTGAAGATGCTATGAACATTGTTGAAATAACGATGATGAGTTTAGAATATTATATAAACTTAGTTGATAAACCAGAGGGTTTAGAGAGTTGACTTCAATTTGGAAAGAAGTTCTGTTGAGGGTAAAATGCTATCACACCTTTCATGGTACAGAGAAATCTTTCATGAAAGTTAGAATCTGGGTGACTCCTGTGGCTCAAAGGAGTAGGGCGCTGGCCCCATATACTAGAGGTGGCGGTTTCAAACTCAGCCCCAGCCAAAAACTGCAAAAAAAAAAAAAAAAGTTAGAATCCATTGATGTAAAAAAATTCATTGTTGTCTTATTTTAAGATATTGAAAAGACCACCTTAAACTGCAGAAAACACCATTCTGATTGTTAGGTCTGGAAAAGGATAAACAGAGGTGGGAAGAAGTGGCTAAGGGTGGAGAACAGAAACTGAACTGTCACTAGGAATCAAATTGCAGCTAGAAACTGTTCTTTGGTGGAAACATACACAGTAAGGAGCTCCTAGTGACCTTCACTGACCTGAGGCTCATTACCATAGCAGGGGTGGAGTTTTCATAAAGCATTCTGGAGAAGGGGCATGCATAGTAAGGGAAAATGTTATACAACCACCCTGTTATATAACCTGTTATATAATCTATTATGTAATTTCAACCTGTCAGCCACCCCAAAAGTGGGAAATGACAACCAATCTAGCCACGAGAAAAGTGGGACAAACTAGTGAGATTATAAAAGGCAGTGTACTCAGACACCAGGTCTTTCTTCACTCATGGAGACTACTGGTTCCTCTCTCTCTGGAATATATTTTCACTTTGTATAACTTAGTTCTTCCATTCTTTCTTTTGTGTGGGACCATTCTATATCTGTGATTACCCCACCATCTACTCGACTCAGTACCTGTATTCATTCCTGATACTGGGAACCAGGGTACCAGGGAATGTCCAGACTGACCCAACATGATTAGTCGAAAGCCATCAACCTTGAGGCAGGAACCTCTACCAGCAAAAAGATTATAACTTCCTGAGGTTCAGACATTAACAGAGCATTAAGTTAAATTCTTTTAAACAATCTAGTAAGTTGGATGGTGGCTTCTTAAAAGATATGTCCACCCAGGACCTGTGAATGTGACCTTCTTTGGAAAAACTATAGATGAAATTAACATATCCAGATGAAATCGTCCTGGATTTGAAGGACCCTCAACCTAGTGACGAGTGTTGTCATGAGAGAAGTGTAGAAGACACACAAAAAGCAGAAGGCCATCTGAAGGTTGAGCAGAGATTAGACTGAGAGTCACAGCCCAGGCATGCCAAGAGCCTGAAGCTGAAAGAGGCAAGAAACAGAATCTGCTCTCAAACTGCTGAAGGGAGCATGGCCTGATTGACACCTTTGATTTGGACTTTTGGCCTCTGTAATAATTATAGGAAAAATTTCTGTTGTTTTAGGCCAATAAATTTGTAATAATTTGTTATGCCAGCCTAGAAACCTAATATAGACATATAACATATCTTTATTTTGATAGAAATTTTCTGTGAATCCCAGTATGTAAAAATATTGGCTAGAGGTGCCCTCACTCATGAATGTGATGCCCTGCCTGCCCCGTCGTCCCCATCTGTGTGTCACCACAAAGATTTCAGGGCTGCTTGGAGCACAGCTTGGACATCACTGATTTAGTCCAGTCCTTTTTCTGGGCAGATAAGAGGAGTGATGTTTGAAGAGCTTTTCCCATCTTTTATAAACTAAGCAAACTGGAGGCAACCTATGTCCCTTTCTGAATTTGTCCCTTGGAAGGCTTAATATCCTTTTTAGTTTCTAGTAACAGCTGACTGTCATTCAGTTAGATCTTGACATTTTTATACTTTTAATATGTACTTCACTGCCATGTAGTCACTTTTACACAGTTTTATTAACCTTTCCTTCTTTTTAATTTTCTATATTTCTTTAGGGAAAGATTTTTTTATACACCATGGGTTTATTGCTGAAGATTCCTAGATATGCATTTTTCATTTGAGATAATGTATCGTGGATGGGTTCTTAGGTATTTCTGATCCACTTGTGACCATCCCTAAGCCAGGCTATAAAAGTTGCTGAGAGGACATGGTTCTGTGGTGCAGAAAGAGTGAGTGCCGCCTGTGTGCTGTCAGGAAGGGGGAAAGACTAAGCTGCAACTGTCTAAGACTAAGATGCCCTGTCGCCCGGTAGGGCACAGAATTCTTGGATGATGAGTAAGACTTATTTATCAACGTGGATGCTCCTTTATTTCTACCAAATAAGAATTTCCCACCTTCTCTAAGTATTATCCCAAGGCAATTGAGGCTGTAAAGGCTCTGATGAGTGTGATGAAGTGTGGAGAAGTAAGAGGGAGCATTCCTGTGATGTCACAGCCATCATTTGGCAAGGCTTGTGTGGGTGTCTTTGCATGTTTGAGACCAAGATATGTTCTGTGACCTGGAGAACAGAGTTAACTAGGGCTAAAGAAGTAGTTTATAAAGACTTTCTAGCGATCACATATAGATATTGGAAGAATTTTGGACCATAGTTTAAAAAAAATGACTGTTACCTATTGTCAGGGGGCATATGGAATAGAAAGGGAAAAGGGTAAGTAAATGCAAAATCAAGATGATCAAAACAGTAGTAAACACAGAAATCAATGGGGTAGAGATTCTTCTGTTTATCACAACTGAGGGTTTTATATACAATGCATATAAATATTAAAAATATGTCAATATGTATATATTTAGAATTGATGTATGCTTTATATATTTATAATTACACTGCACATATTTGTAGTTTGTATTATATATATGCTCATATATCTCACAAGCTCTATTGAATTCCAAATAGCATAAGATTGTCCTAAATATTTAATGAGACATATATACACAAAAGTTATTTATTCATGTGAAGTTCAAATCTAACTGGTTATTAATGTGTTTTTATTTACTAAATCTGGCAACCCTATTCTTAAAATGTTGTTTGTGTTCTATTTTTAATACAGAGGACTTTTTTCCTCAGTATCGAAGTGAAATTGGTGTTGACTCCATGGTTTCTACTCTGTGGGAGGCCCAAGAGGTCTTCTGACTATCTGGCCATTTTATGGGGAGTTTATATCCACAGGTGTCTCCAGGGCTTTGCGTCTTTGCACACTTGTATGCTTATGCTGTCTCCATCCCACAGCTCTTCCATCTGACATGACATCCAGGTCTTCCCTTAGTTTGCATGAACACCTTTCCCACTTACATGCACACCAAGAATTTGATGTTTGTTTATTTATTTGGTAGACCTGAGAGGCTGCAATATTTAAGATCTTGCTCTCCCCTACCGTCATCTGCTTTACTCAAATCCCCTCTTCCTATTAGCCCTGGGACCACTAAATTCTTCACTAAAATCGGCCTTTTCTTAGGCCTAGACAGTGTGAATGGAGAGGATAGAGGAGCTCACCTCTGTTCTAAAGAATTAAAACATTTTTCCCCAAGAGAGACTGATCTCTCCTGGGGAGGAACTCTGTTGCCAGCTGTGAAGATAATGCATTTTCTCTGCCTTATTATGTATTTATTAGAAGCATAAATGCAAGTATACAAGAAAAGTTAGTTTCAGTAATATATTACATTGGAAAAAAATCAGTGTGAATTCATGTCCTTAAAAGACTTATTTTTTAGCTCTATCATTATTATAAATGGCCTAACAGCAGGTACACCACTCTAATGTATTACCAACCCTCCTGTGTACCCTTAGCACAAAAATTTTGATCCCTGGAGGGTAGTTGACTCCAAGTTTGATATAAAGACAAAATGAGATGGAGCCAAAGCAACCTGTTGTTAACCAGAAATCAGGCTGCTCCTTGAATCACCAGGGGGTAGTGCTTCAATAACAAAAGAACCAGCAAAGAATAACAAAAATAATAACGCTAATCATTAAATTCAGAGAACGTTAAGCCTCTAAAAAGCCATAAGTTCACAATAACACTCAAAAGAGAAAACACAAGGTTTGCAATGAGGTACATGTAACACAACAAAAAATGATTTTAACAGGATTCTTATTGCTGTTGATGTATGTTTCAACTCTCTTTGTTTAGCATGTTTCCATATGCTTAACATGTATACTTATTTGTGTAAGAAAAAGGGAGGCACTAATATACTTGAATGAATGAAGGTGACACAGAATTTCTGTGTAATGAGAGAAATCTTTTCCTTATCATAGAAAAGACCAGAAAAGGAGGGAGAGTCTAAATATTAAAGAACTCACCAGCATTATGGTCTTAAATAATAATGACTTACAAGGTTACTGTAGTTGATTATAGCTATGGCATAGAGGCATACATATTGTATGTATTGTACGTACATACATGTTGTATGTAACTATGGCAAAACAGGGTGTTCTGAAATTTTAAGTGTACCAGATGTTCTTAAGAGGAAAAGAAGAGAGATTCAGTCCCTTACCTTGTAGAAGATGAAACATCTACTAATTATAAATAAATCCCTATGAATTTTAATAAGCTAATAAGAAATACATATATTTTAATTGAAATAAAGTACTTCCATGTATTAAATGTCAAGGCAATGACATAGATAACTGTAGCTATGGGAAACTTCAGCAAAGATAGTCTTTAAAAATTAAAATTTACACTGAAGGCTGGTTCGGTTCAGGATGGAGCTAGTGAGAGTTTGGTGGAAAAGGGCACTTGGCCTAATGTGGGGGTGAAGTTTGCTTCACTTTGGACCAAGCTATCAAGTCTCATACTTCAAGTGTCTGGTTTCTGGTATTTAAAGATAATATTTTTGTTTTTCTAGTATATTTGGAAAAATTGCAAAAAAAACCCCAATTCCTAGAAAGGTAAACATTGGTTCTGATAAAGCTATAGAAAGTTTACAAAGGTATTAGAAAAATTAGACCCCTGGAAAGATGTAAAAATAAAAATGAAAGTTTCAATTTGCCAGCTACTCTGAGGCTCAGGCAGGAAGATCACTTGAGCCTGGGAATTTGAGGTTGTAGTTGGCTATGATGACACCACTGCACTTTTGCTTGGATGACAATGTATGACTTTGTCTCAAAAAAAGAAATAGAAGTAAAGTTTTATTCAGGGTATTGGTACTTTTTTTTTTTTTTTGGTAGTTTTTAACCAGGGCCGGATTTGAACCCACCACCTCCAGTATATGGGGCTGGCACCCTACTCTTTGAGCTACAGGTGCCCCCCAGGTATTGGCACTTTTGCCATCAGTATATTTGTGGTATTGATCAGTTATGAAATCGTTGAATTATGTATCTGTGGGTTTTTTTTTTCTATTTGGGGTATTTAAAATATTTGAAAACATCAGTAACACAAATAACTAAATGTAGATTAAATTATTTAAAAGAATTTAATCAATTTATAGTCAATAAGTGCCCACAAAAATTGATTTTCAAGTTTTGCTTTTTAGATATGTGGATTTAATGTATTAAGCATAGAGTTAAAGGAATCATTATATTGAACCAAAATGACTCTTGAGATGTAATTATAAAACAATTTTAATTCTGCCGTTCACTGCTTTTTTAAATCTGTTCTATTTGGCTAGTTCTTCTCTTGCCCCTATTGAAAGCTGGGGTGAGTGCATTGTTCTTCTGATTATAGTTGCTCTAAGTTCAAAAACAGCCCTAGTTAATAATTGAAATATTCAGTTGCATGTGCTAATCACAACTCTACACAGACAGCTGAGATTTCTACCTGTTGCTAACTTGAGCCTGCGGCAGGCAGTAATCCTACATTTGGGAAAAGATGTGGTTGGTGCCCTGCCAGGACTTCTGTTTTTCATCTCCATCCCCTTCCCTTGGTCTGGCTGAGTTTCTGACTCCTTTGTAGTAGGAGTATAGGAAGTGGCAGAAGAAAGAAGACAGGAGATTTCTTAATTGGCCAACACTGCTGTTAGCTGATACCACACTCTGAGATCTGAGAGACTAAAGTGGACTCCTCTTTCAAAGTTACTTTAGAAGCCCTCCCCTCCTTCACCTATGAGAACCTGTTGCCTAAAGTCCTTTTGACCCTAGCAAGTGACTCTCTATTTAGGATAGTTTCTCAAGCCTTTAATATTTCTCAGTACCTTCAAATTCTGTTATAGTCAACTGTCCTGTGAATCTCTTAGGCAGGAGTTAAAAGGACCCCGCCCCAGGTCTTCTGTATAATCCCCCATCTCTGGTTTATGGATAGTATTCATACATTCCTTATGCCAGCGGAGTCTGGATTTGAGTATAACATCTGTTGTATTATTTTGCAGTGGCTAAACTTCCATTTTCATATATAGCAATACAAAGTACAAATTTAGTGAGTTTCCCACTTCATGCATAAAATCTTCTCTTTGTCAGGGACCACCACAACATTTGTAAACAAAGGACAAATTGCAAATATCTGTCAGTAGCTACTTAAACTGGTTGGACCTCCAAATGAGAACTATGATTTTGGTGCAGGGGGAACATTGAGCAAATTAGCAGCTCTACTTGGTGACTAATGCTTGAATAAGATTTTTTCCTAATGTTCCATTAGCGTGGTCTTTTATGTTTCCAATTAAGTTATTAGTGCTGAGAGATCAAGTTAGAGCTACTTAGGAGCTTTTACTGGTGGGGAGATCATAGGTCTTGGTTGCTAATTAACAGCACAGGAGTGCTTCTGTCTCCTTAGGTCAGTGATGGAAATCTCTGCTTGAAGCCTGGTACCTTTACTATTAGAAAGGAGCCTTAAAGGACTGGGTGATTTTTTTTTTTTTTTAAATTTCAAAGGCATTTACAGGCACCAAAGAGAAATTTTTCCCCCTGAAATGATTTTAAGTTGATGTTTAATAATGTTTATTTTGGAATCACTTTTTTTTTTAACTAAACATAAAGAATTCTAGACTGTACGCCACATGAGTATGATTCAGTAGAACTGTAATGGGCCCCACGTGTTAACATTTTAAATAAGGACAGCAGATGGTAAAAAGGACCAACTTTGACCTAGAATTCTTCTTCTTCTTTTTTTAAATTACCACATTCTTTATTTGTCAATATAAAGTGTAACTTTATTACCTGTAGTCCTCATCCTGCACATTTCCTCTCTAGACTTGTTCTTTTCTGTCTGGCTTATTTCTCTCTGCAAAATGTCTTCCAGCCTCATTCATGTTGTGGCACATGGCAAGATCTCCTTCTCTTATAGCTGAATAACATCCCACTCTTATCCCTTCGTTTGCTGTTTCTATATCTTAGCTATTTGAATAAGGCTGCAAAAAATGAGTGAGTGCAGATTTCTTTACGAGATGATGATTTCATTTCCTTTGATTATATACATGTACCCAGTAGAGGAATTGTGGGTTATGTGGCAATTCTATTTTTAATTTCTTTATAAGTCTCTGTACTATCTTCTATAATATTGTACCAATCTACATTTCTACCAACGACGTACAAGGGCTCCTTTTTCTCCACACCCTTGCCAACATTTACTATCCTTAGACTTAGGCAGGAGTTCAAAGGACCTGCCCCAGGTCTTCTGTATAATCCCCCACCTCTGGGGGATTAGCCATCCTCCTAATCTAGCCGTCCTCACGGGTTTGAGGTGGCATGTCATGGTGGTTTTGATTCACATTTTCCTAATGACTAATGGTGTTGAATACCTTTTTATATAGCTGAGAACATGGAAGTTAACTCTCCAAGAGGAGATGACTAGAAAACAAATCTTTACCTAGAGACATGGGAGCCAGGTAAATAAACTCCTTCTTCTTTACCCCTTGGACCAACTCCTTTCAGACACAATTTCTCTTTGCATCTTGGTCAGAGAAGACCTCTGCCCTTAGTAGCCCAATCTGGTGAGCAGGCTGCACTCTCTGGTTCTGTTCATACCCCTCACTGCAGGACAGACTGCCAATAAATCTAGAACCAAGATATTGGGGGAAGGAAGGTGAGTGTATTTGGAAAGTCAGCAAACTAAGAAGATGGCAGACTAAAGTTCCAAAGAAGTATATTAAGTTAGTATACACTGTAGGCTCCTTTTTATCTTCCAGGAAGGGCAAGAGAGGTTTGGGCTCTAAGAATAACCAGGGACCACACGCATCTGAGGATCTGAGCATCAGTGAGAGTCTGAAGACATTATAAAGCTTCTTTGTTCCTGGTCAGTTAACTTTGGAGGATGAAAGTCATGTGCACACCTTTCTTATGCCGTACAGAATCGGTTTTAGAAAATACAGTTGTCACCTTTTTTTCTAGGCTATGTACAAAGCTAAGCAGAAGCTTTTAACTTAAAGGATATTACTCCAGGGGATTAAAAGTAAAATGGACCTAGTTATGCTAATCTTCCCTTCCACTGGTGCAGCAGCATATAAAGCCTCACTTCACATGAGTTTATATCCATTTTCTCCTCACTTTCCTGTTTCTCATTCTTGACGCCCTTGTTTCACACCTCTCAAGTAAAGCATCGGCACTTTAATCCTTGCCTTGGGCTCCATTTTCTAGAGAGCTCAAGCTAAAATGTGCAGCAATAATAGCCTAAGTCTTCGGAGTGGATTATATGCTTTTCATAGCACTTAGGATATTTCATGATCATAGCCCATATTTAGCAAAGGCAAAGTTTTTGAATGTCTGTATTTGTTTTTGAAAACTGACCAAAAAATTACATAGGGCAAATTTTAATATGCATACTATTTATAATATATAAATTAAATCTGTAATACATAAATATGACCTTTAATATGTAATTTGTTTCTAATCATGAAACACACTAAAATACTTTATTTCTTGATTAAGAAACATCATGAAACACACGTCTTAAACTACTTTATTTCTTGATTAGTTGTCAGGAGGGAACAATGTTCCCTAAGTGGGAAATATAATCAGGTTCTTTATTTCTGTACCAAGATTTTTTTTCTAACAAGTGTTTCTCGTACGTTCTTGGGTTGTCCTTTGTGGTGCTTCTAGCACTGTAGAAGGATACAGGTAATGAGTATAGGGCCCTCTTTTCTTTTCTTTTCTTGATGAAATCTCATGTGAAGTGCTCTCCCTTTGTATCAGAAATAAGGGCAACTGAGTAACCAAAAACCTATTTTTTGGAGAAAAACCTATTTTTCTCCTTTCATAGAGCTTTGATACTTCTCTAATTGCAACCGATGAAACTAACATAATAGTTGCTTTCACAAGAATAACTTTTTTTTTGTGGGAACTCTGATGCATAAGAGATTGAATGATCTTTCACCTCAAAAAAAGTAATTCTTAGGCGTAAGGTCAATGACTGGGGACAGGAACAATTTTGCACTGTTACACCAAACTTGACGTGCAAGGTACAGTATCATGCTTTTGAACTATGCCTTTGCTAGTCCTCTTTTACTCTTACAAATATTTGCCATTTTTCAAGTGAACAGAATTCTATGCCCACTGAAAACCAATAAAGAAGTGTGTATTTTTCAGTTATAGTGGTTGAACTTGATTGTTCCCTATGATCATCATTCAGAGTGTAATGATTTCAGAGAAAGCAGTAAGTTAGCTTTCATTTGCTTTCAGTCTTAAAACTGAAACAGGCCAACAAAAAGGGAAGTGATGGAATTTGACAATCACTTTCCACATTTCAAATTTAAACTATCATAAACAGCAAGAGCAGGGGGCCTGGCCTGGCCTGGCCTTGTATGTACAGACACAGACGCACACATACACACACCTACAGCTGTTTGTATAAGAACATATCACCTGTTGGGTTTTTATAGATCTCCCAACAGGGAAAACCTAGTTGGAGGTAACAAACTAATTGGATCCCTAGAGCTTCCCTAAGTCCTTTCCCTGGTATGTTGATAGCTACATTCTCATTCACTTTCTGAAAACTGAAATTTAGGTTAGTTATTCACCTGCTTAGTTTTAACATCTTTTTCTGGTGAACAAAAATATTAGCTTTTATCTTTTAAGAATTGAATTTATTTGGCATGATTATTTTTTCTTAAAAAGTTAAATCAGTTCTTTAGCAGAATAACTAGTGCAATGTTAATTTTTCCCATTAAAAATTTGCCTGAAAAGCTGCCAACTTATTTATTTCCATATGGCTATATACCTCTTTCTGTGTAATATAGAGCTCAAGTAAATGGAACAGATAGGTTGGAAATTGAAACTATTAAATGTTTAGAACTTATTTGTATTCTATTTGAGAAAATAAGCCCATTTCTAAGATAAAACTGGAGAATGGTATTATTTTAAAAGTTTGTAAGTCTGCTGTGCTCTGAGAACAATATTCTTTAATAAATCCAAAAGAATGATATGAAAAATATGCTACCTGAGGAGCAAGAGTGTGTGAGGGAAAGATTATCCTCTTCTCCCCTTTTATTACTGGTTACGACTAGAGATAACCTTAATAAAGGGAGTATTTACCTCCCTGAAGATGAGATGAATCCCTAAACTACCCAATCAAGAAAAGAAAAAAGGAAGCTACCACTATTGTATTTCCCTTTCACTTTGTCCTTCGGTTGTTTTTAGTTGAAAATCTTTGAACTAGAGAATGATGGAGTATTCTGTCCATAGATGATTCTCCTGGCTGCTTTAAGAAACTCTTCAGAAAGTACAAACCATCTTGAGACTCACTACTGCCCAATCACTAAGAAAAGAAAGGAATCAATTATGATTTGTTACACAAATACATATCTTAATTTGTCTTATGAGTTAGAAAATTTAAAATAGCTAAAATATATGTTATTTTTTCAAAACTATAATTGAGATGAATGATGTCTTAATGTGAAGTTGGGGCTGCATAATTAGTTTATTTGTTTGTTATTCAAATAGTTCCATGATTTTAGTACAAGACAAACCACTCAGTGATGTCTTTACAAGTCCGTAGCATAATAGACTACTAGTTTGAATGGCCAAGGTTATGGTATTTATTGATTGCCTACAATTACTAAAATCATCATTGAATTGAATAATAGAATGCACTTAATTGCAGCTACTTCTTGGCAAGCATCTCTATGTGTATCATCATTTTTACCAGATAAATGGAACCTTCTGTAACTCCTTTGCAAATCTACTTTATTAGAAACGATCAAGTAACTTTAATTGTTTTGGCTTGCTGCTAATGTATTAATAGACTCTGAACTCAAATAATTAGTGGAGTTAATTTAATATCTTTGAAAAAGAACCCTGATGGTAAAATATCTACTGCTTAAAATTTTCGCTTAAATTCTAGATGTACTACCCAACTTTCACTCTTTGCTTTATCAGCTGCTTAAATAATGAAAATATTGGACAGAATGAGCAAAATTTAATTAGAACTTTATATTCTAATATTTTTAATACTTCATTTCAGTTATTAATGATTCCACCATTTTGTTTACGTGCATCAACTACTCTGAGAGGGTAATATAATTGACATAATTCAGACTTCTATGTTATTTGCCTTCGAAACATACAAGTAACTAAAATAAACAGATTTTTTTTTGATATTTGCATCTTTTAGTTATCTGTCTTGTTTTTTCACTCACAGAATATTGACACAAATGTTTAAACAGTAATGAGCTGGTGCACATATAAAGGAAATATTACAATTGCACAAAATAATTAAAAGTCTAATATAAGAATATAAATATATGTTATCATTTGAACCACCAGATCTGAATATTATTAAATTATAATGGTTAAAGTAATCATGGGACCTAGTATAATAATAGAAAGATAAATCCAGTGAAAATGAAGAATAGGCCCTGTGGGGAAAAACCAAAGGCATATATAATAAAGGTAATATTTCCAATATTTGGGAAAAGAAAGACTATTCAGTAATTATAATCTAATAATTCATTCATTGGAAAGGTTTAATGTGTTTTTGTCTTATATGCAATGGCAAAATAAATAAAATATTTGGATATAAAATTGAAATCAAAGAACTAGAAAACAATATAGTGGAATATGTTATTTGAACTTATATTTGAGAAGGGCATAGCACTAAAAAAAGACATTATGAAAATGGATTGGTAGAGCTGACAAAAATCAAGAACTTTGTTAAAAAATTGTAGGTAAAATTAAAAATATAAAATAAATCAGGGAAAATTAGCAAAGTAAATTAAAAGTAAAGACTAAACTTTATGGATTGATAAAACAGTTCTTATAAATTATTTAAAAAAAAAGAAAGACATGCTAGAAAGAAGGGAGAAGGGCATGAAGCATTTGAAAAAATTAAGAAAAAGTTCAATAACCGTAGATTAAAAAGTCCAATTCTACATGATCAAAGACATGCTAGTTAAAACAATGTGTCATCTTCACCTTAAATTTGTTTTGTTTGTTTGTTTTATAAGTATGTGTTGCTGGTGGGAACTGAAATGGATATAAGATTTCCAGTGGGCAATTTGATCTTACCTTTTATAAAACAGAAATATTAATTTAAGTGAATATAGAAATTGTATCTGTTAGGTTCATCATATGTACTTGTGTTAACATTGATTAATATATTGCTCATCTTCATCTTCATTTTTGTTTTTTATTGTTTGGGATTCATTGATGGTACAAAGAGTTAGGTTACACTGATTATGGTTGTTAGATAAAGTCCCTCTTGTAATTGTGTCCCACTCCCAAGAGGTGTACCATGCATCGTGACCCCCCCTATTCCCCTTCTTCCTCCCCTCTACCTGCTCTCTCATTCCCCTACCCCACTCCTTCATTAGCTCATCTACTGGCTTCATATTAGAGTCGAGTACATTGGATTCTTGCTTCTCCATTCTGGTGGTGATGCTTTACTAAGAAGAATGTTTTCCATCTGCATCCAGGTTAATACAAAAGATGTAAAGGCTCTATCTTTATTTATTTATTTATTTATTTTTTTGAGACTGAGTCTCATTTTGTCAGCATTGGTAGAGTGCCTTGGCATTGTAGCTCACAGCAACCTCAAACTCTTGGACTCAAGGGATTCTCTTGTCCCAGACTCCCAAGTAGGTGAGACTATAGGCTCCTGCCACAATGCCCAGCTATTTTTTGAGATGAGGTCTTACTCTGGTTCAGGCTGGTCTTGAACCTGTGAGCTCAGGCAATCCACTCACCTTGGCCTCCCAGAGTGCTAGGATTATAGGCATGTACCATGGCAAAAGGTAGCTATCTCCATCTTTTTTAATGGCTGACTAGTATTCTGTGGTATACATTTACCACAGCTTGTTAATCCATTCCTGGGTTGGTGGGCACTAAGGTTGTTTCCTCGTTTTGGTGATTGCAAATTTAGCCGCGAGAAACAGTCTAGTGCAAATGTCCTTATGATAAAAGGATTTTTTTTTTCTTCAGGGTAGATGCCTAGTAATGGGATTGCAGGATCAAACAGGATGCCTCATTTGAGTTCTGTGAGCATTTTCCATACTTCCTTCAAAAAGGGTTGTATTAGTTTGCAGTCCCACCAGTAGTGTAAAAGCATTCATTTCTCTCCACATCCAGGTCAGCATCCATAGCTTTGAGACTTTGTGATGTGGGCTATTCTCACTAGGGTTAGGTGATATCTCAGGGTAGTTTTGAAATGCATTTCTTTGATGATCAGCATTTTTCATATGTTTGTTAGCCATTCGTCTGTCTTCGTCAGAGAAGTTTATGTTCATATCTCTTGCCCAGAGGTAGATGGGATTGTTTACTCTTTTTCTGCTAATTAATTTGAGTTCTCTGTAGATTTTATTATCAACACTTTGTCAGATTCATATCTTGCAAATATCTTTTCCCATACTGAAGGTTGTCTTTTTGCTTTACTTACTGTGTCCTTAGCTCTGCAGAAGCTTTTCAGTTTAATTATGTCCCTTTTGTTAATTTCTGTTATTGTTGTGATGATCAATGAAGTCTTTGTCATAAAATCTTTCCCCAGTCCAGCATCATCAAGAGTCATCCCCACATGTTCTTCGAGGATTTTGATCATTTTGTGTCTTAGATTTAAGTTTCTTATCCATCTTGACTCAATTTTTGTAAGAGGTAAAAGGTGTAGGTTGAGTTTCAGTCTTTTACATGCAGTTATCCAGTTCTCACATCACCATTTATTGCATGGGGATTCTGTTCCCCACTTTAAGAATTTTTTGTTTTTAATCAAAGATCAGATGGTAAGTAGAGACTGGTTTCATCTTTTCATTTTCTATTCTGTTCCATATGTCTATGTCTCTATTTTTGTGCCAATACCTGGTGTTTTGATTACTGTGGCTTGTAACATAACCTGAAGTCTGGTAGGGTGATGCCTCTGACTTTGTTTTTATTACGAAGAATAGCTTTAGCTATACATTTTATTTTCTGGTTCCATACAAAGTGAAATTATATATTTTTTCCAGTTCTTCAAAATATGATGTTGGCATTTTAATCGGGATTGCTTTGAATCCGTAGATTGCTTTGGGTAGAAGAGACATTTTGATAATGATGATTCTTCCCAGCCAAGAGCATGGTAGAGTCTTTCATTTGTTAGTGTCTTCTGCAATTTCTTTTCTTAGAATTTCATAATTCTCTTTGAAAATATCTTTCACTTCCTTGTTGGTATATTCCTAAGTATTTCATTTTCTTTGAAGCTACTGTGAAAGGAATTTTGACCTTGATTTGCTTCTCAACTTGGCTGTTATTGGCATATGCAAAGGCTACTGATTTGTGGACATTGCTTTTATATCCTGAGACATTACTGTATTTCCTGCTGACATCTAGGAGTTTTGTGGTTGAATCTCTGGGGTTTTCTAAGTATAAGATCATACTGTCAGCAAAGAGGGAGTGTTTAACCTTCTCTGCCCCCATTAGGATGCCCTTTATATCCTTCTCTTGCCTGATTGCATTGGCTAAAATTCCAGAACTATGTTGAATAATAGTGGAAACAGTGGACATCCTTGTCTAGTTCCAGTTCTAGATGGAAAAGCTTTCAGTTTTACATTATTCAGTATGATATTAGCTGTGGGTTTGTTGTAGATGGTGTCAATCAGCTTAAGAAATGTGCAATATAGATGTCTTAACACAATGAAAAAAAAAAGAAATGTGCCACCTATGCCTATTTTCTTAATTGTTTTTGTTAGGAAAGGATGCTGAATTTTGAATTTTGTCAAATGCTTTTTCTGCATCTATTAAAAGGATTATATTGTCTTTGTTTTTGCTTTTATTGATATAGGGTATTACATTTATGAATTTGTGTATGTTAAACCAACCTTGCATCCCTTGGATGAAGTCCACTTGATCGTCATGTACAATTTTTTAATGAGTAGTAAAATCTCTAATAACCTCAATCAAAAATAAAAAGGGGGAAGTAACAACTGATACTAGAAACTACTTCCACCTACTACCAAAAACTTTATGCCCAGAAATTTGACAATGTCATGGAAATGACCAAATACCTGGAATTACACCATTTTCCTAGACTTAACCAGGAAGAAATAGAACCCTTGAACAGACCAATATCAAGCACTGAGATTGCAGAAACAATAAAAAAGCTACCAACAAAAATAAAAGTCCAGGACCAGATGGCTTCACATCAGAATTCTATCACACCTTCAAAGATGAGCTTGTACCTGTATTGCAGAACCTATTCCAAAACATTGAGAAGGAAGGAACCTTCCCCAACATGTTTTATGAAGACAACATTACCTTGATTCCAAAAACCAGGAAAGGACCTAACTAAAAAGGAGAACTATTGACCAATTTCACTAATGTATATTGATGCAAAAATTCTCAACAAAATCTTAGCTTATAGATTGCAGATACTCATCTTCATTTTTTTATATTCCCAAAACTTTTACGATGAATTTATTTTGTGTTTATAATTGGGAGAGAAACATTAATACATAAGGTATATGTATTATAGTATTATAGTATTATAAATAGCTTAGGGATCAAAAATCTCCCAATTATAGATACACCAGTCTCCTTTCTGACATTATTTTACATTGTTTCTTTAGATCCTGATACATAAATTAATTGGTAGGTAAAACAAATATATTTTTTTAAATTAAATCATAACTTTGTACAATGATGCATTTATGGGGTTCAGGGTACTGCTTTGATATACAATGTGAAATGTTTACATTGAACCAAGTAACACATCAATCACAATTATACTCATTTCTTAATAGTTTTGAAATGTACCATTGCATCACACACGTTAGGTGAGGTCCCCTCGAGTAAAACAAATATTCTTGATAAAAGTGTTCTTGGAGTTGTTTGCCTAGTGTTGATATATATTTAGGCAGATATGCAAATGTATCTGACAAGGACTTAGGGAGACATAAAATCAAATGTCTCATTTTAGAATCTCTATAAACTAATGAATTATGTGTCTCAGTTGTTCAAATTAGCTTAAACATTTTCTGAATATATATTTATCTTACCTCCAGGCTGTTATTCTTCCTGATTCAGTCTGGATTGCTTTTATGTGTCTTATCCCTGGTAAATATCTTCTCATTATTTAATGTTTAGCTGGTGCATCCTCTTATCAAGAACACATCACTCCCCCCACACCCGATTTGATTTGACTACCTCCTCCTCTTGTATTTTTTAGTTCAAATGTGATTCTCCTACTAAATGATTAAGGTCACAGAGGGATGGGAGTATGTCCAACTCAATGCCCCCGTCCCATTTACTGGGACATTGTCTGGTAGATGGTCAACTGAATAGTGGTTGAATGAGTTAATAAAATAAAAAAAGATACATCAAATTCACATCTAGGGATTCTGAAGGCTATTGGCGAGTCAAGTACGAGACAGAGTTAGAAGGCAATAACAAATTGTCAGTGTTTCATTTGGCAATTTCCCCTACATATCAGAAACATCATAGATCAGTTATAAGTTCATGAATATGAATTCATCTTAAAAATTTAAAAGGATACTAAATAACATGGAAACAGATAATGATAAAACATGCTATGTGGCAGCACAAATGGAGCCTGCTAAGATTTAAAACAAAGAACTGGAGTAAGGATGGATTTATAAGCTGCATTCCATCAGATCTAAAGTACCTATCTCTAAACCATGGCTTCATTTACAGTTCTCTTTTATAAATGAGGGAGTAAATCTTATTGTTTTGGTAGTCATAGCTCTTAGGACAGTTTTCCAATTACTGAGCTTAATCTTGAATTTCCAAGCCTTCTGATTTATAATGCTGTGTTTTTACTAATCACCAAATTTGCCACATTTAATTTGCAGTATTAAATTATAAAAACTAGTGCCATTTCTTAATGAATTAAGTTCTATAAACTATACTAATTGAATCACCCAAAATTACATCAGTATACCAGATGGATGCCAAATTTGTCAGCCTAATTCTGATATTTTAATTAAACTTCACTACAATTGTCTTAAGGTGGATTCCTGATAATGGGAGGCAATATTCATTTATTCATGCATATCTACTGTGTGTTAGTCTTCTCAGGTTGCCAAAAGAAAATGCCACAGGCATTATTTCCTCATGTTCTGGAGGCTAGAAGGCCAAGATCAAGATGTCAGCAGGGTGGGGTCTGGTAAGACCTCTCTTCCTGACTTGCAGATGTGCCTTCTCACTGTGTGCTCATGTGAATACATGAAGAGAGAAAGAGCTCTGGTATCTCTTCTTCTTATTATGAGGACTTCAATCCTGCTGGATTAGGGGCTGCTCTTAGGGCATATTCAATCTCAATTACCTCCTTTAAAGGCCTACTCTACAAATACTCTCACTAGGGGTTAGGGCTTCACTATATGTGCTAGGGTGAAGAGCACACAATTCAGTTTGTAACACCTACTGACCGTAATAGCCTGAACTTTCCTCCAGCTTGATTAAACTTTACACAGACATCTTCCTGACTCTGGGCCCTGGATGCCCTTTTCTTAGGGCATTTACTTTAGACAACTTGTGATTTTGTAAATGTTTTCTCTACTCTTTTGAATTATAAACCTTTTTGAAAGTGTCTTGCCTGTTTTAAGACTCTGGGATATCTTTCTCAAGGACCTCGGAGCCCTTGAAGGTAGGGGCCTAACTCCAGGAGCACCTTGCTCCAAGTGGTAAAAGCATCTGTCACAGAGACACGAGACCTCCTGTCTCCCACAACTTAGGTATTAAAAACTCTTTAGGCCAGCAGTTCTCAACCTGTGGGTTGTGACCCCTTTGTAACAATGAAAATACATCCTGCATATCAGATACTTATATTATGATTCATAACAGTAGCAAAATTACGTTTATGAAGTAGCAACGGAAATAATTTCGTGATTGGGGATCATCACAACATGAGGAACAGTATTAAAGGGTTGTGGCATTAGGAAGATTGAGAACCACTGCTCTAGGCTTTTGTTTCAATGGAGTTGAACTTAGACTTTGTTCAGAACTATTTCTTCTATTGCCTTGGATAAAGTTCCCTTTTTCTGTTTAACATTGCTCATTGCAATATTTGTTTTGACACTGTAGAAATGCATAAATAATTGTTTCTCTCTCTCTCTCTTTTTTAGAAACAGCATCTCATTGTTTCACCCAAGCTGGAGTGCAGTGGCATGAACACAGCTCACTGTAGCCTCAAACTCCTGGGCTCAAATAGTTTTCCTGCCTCAACCTCCTAATAGCTAGGACTATAGGTGTGCATTACCACATCTGGCTAATTTTCAATTTTTTTTTTTTTTTTAAATAAAGACAGGGTCCTGCTACATTGCCCAGGGTGGTCTTGAACTTTTGGCCTCAAGTGATTCCCCCACCTCAGTTTCTAAAAGTACTGGGATTACAGTCATGAGACACCTTACCTAACTGAATTTTTGTAATAATGATAGGAAGTGGCATTAGTGGTAATAATACTTCGTATTCTAATTACTCTTTTGTCTGTTAAGGTGGTCTAGTAAGCAGCTGACTTAAATGCCTGGCCCCCAGAAGTCCTAGGACTTTGCTTTAGGCCTGCCAGACATGTTTTAAATACTTGAGGAGAAGCCCCTGTAAGTCATTGCTTGCTTAATATTTGTCTACCCGGTTACCATTCTCGCTACTCATCTTTTGCTTTTCTTGCATCTTTCTAGCATGTTCCTTCCACCTTAAGTACATTCTACGTTTAGAACTTCTGTTAGTGAGGCTTTACTGGAAGTGGATGGCTTTAGGGTCTTTCTCTCTGTCTGAAAACATCTTTATTTCACCCTCATTCTTCAAAGATCAATGTGCTGCATCTATAGGATTTTATGCCAGGACTTGTTCTCCTCTCAGCCTATTTAATGTTGCTTCCCTGCCTTTTTGCTCCACTTTTCCTACTGATCAGTCCGTTACCATTGCTAATTGTGACTCCTTTATGGGGTTACTGTCTTTTCTTTCTGATTTCCTTTAAAATTGTTTTATGATTTTTTTCAGCTTCCCTACGATGTTCTTAGGTGTAGCTTTTCAAAATTCTCATTGGTATTTATTGGATTTTCTGAGTCTGAGAATAGATAGGATTCAACAATTTAAAAATATTCTGAGCCATTTGTCTTATATGGCTTATTATGATTCTCTAATCTCGTACATCCTTCTTAAATGTTGATTGATATTTGTCACAGATTTTCACTTTATCTTTGCTCTTTTCGGTTCCTTTCCCATAGTTTCCTTTTCTTTTATCTCTTTGGGAGAGGCTATAGATTACTTTCCTCAAGTCTGTATTAGTCTGGCTCGGCGCCTATAGCTCAACCGGCTAAGGCGCCAGCCACGTACACCTAAGGTGGCGGGTTGGAATCCCCAGCCCGGACCCGCCAAACAACAATGATGGCTGCAACCAAAAAATAGCCAGGCGTTGTGGCGGGCGCCTGTGGTCCCAGCTACTTGGGAGGCAGAGGCAAGAGACTCGCTTGGCCCAGGAAGTTGGAGGTTGCTGTGAGCTGTAATGCCATGGCACTCTACCCAGGGGGACAGCTTGAGGCTCTGTCTCAAAAAAAAAAAAAAAAAAAAACAATGTTGATTCTTCCCAGCCACGAGCGTGATGTGTTTTTCCATATGTTAACATCTTTGATTGTTTTATTTCAAAGTAATGTATTGGCTATTTGGGGAAAATAAAATAAAAATAACTTTGAGGTATCACTTAACTCCAGTTAAGATTAGACCACATCACAAAATCCCCAAACTGCAGATGTTGCGTGGATGTGGAGAGAAGGGAACACTTTGACACTGCTGGTGGGATTGCAAACTAATACAGTGTTTTTGGAAAGAAGTATGGAAAATTCTCAAGGAACTAACAGTTGACCTACCGTTTGATCCCACAATTCCGTTACTAAGTAGGTACTCAGATGAATGAAAATCATTTTATATCAAAGACATTTGCACCAGAATGTTTATTTCAGTCCAGTTCATAATTGCCAAATTGTAGAAGGAACCCAAATATCCATCAACCCATGAATGGATTAACAATTTTTAGGCACACACACACCATGGAATACTTTTCAGCTATAAAAAGATGGAGACTTTACATCTTTTATGTTTACTTGGATGGAGCTGGAACATATTCTTCTTAGTAAAATATCTTCAGAATGGGGAAAAAAAAAGTATCCAGGCTCAGCACCTGTAGCACAGTTACGGTGCCAGCCATATACAATGAGGTTGGCAGGTTTGAACTCAGCTTGGGCCAGCTAAGCAACATTGACAACTGCAACAGAAAAATAGTTGGGCATTGTGGCAGGTGCCTGTAGTCCCAGCTATTTGGGAGGCTGAGGCAAGAGAATCACTTAAGCCCAAGAATTGGAGGTTGCTGTGAGCTGTGATACCACAGCGCTCTACCAAGTGTGCCATAGTGAGACTCTGTCTCAGAAAAAAAAAGGTATCCAATATACTCGATACTGTTATAAAACCAATATATAATCACTTACACATTCATAGGAATGATGAAACACAAATATAGTCCAGTGAAAAAGGAGAGATGACGGACCGGAGAGGGGAGAGGGGAAAGTTAGTGGAGGGAGGAGGGAGGGTATTTGGTGGGATCTTGCCTAATGTATATGATGCAAGGGCACATTCCAAAACAACTAGGAGTAAATTGTAAATGTCTTACCACAAAAAATGAGTGAGGTGATGGTTATGTTAATCAGTTTGATTTAAGTATTCCACATTGTATATCAAATCATCACATTGTACCCCATAAATGTGTACAGTTATGATTTAATGAAAATTAAATTAAAAACAAAATAATAAATATAAATAAGACCTTGTGAGCAAGAAAAAACAAAAAAACAAACAAAGATAAGAATAAAGAAAAGAAGGTACTTACTGTGCTTTGAAGTTCTTTAGAAAGTAATTTTCAGGGCACACGTAAGATCGTCTCCAGGCACGCCAGTATGCCACGGCACACTGGTTGCAAATCACTGTTCTAGACACAGGTCTCTTGTCAGATACATGATTTACAAAGTTCTTCTCCTATTCTGTTGTCTGTCTATTCACTTTCTTTACGGTGTTCTTTCAAGTCCAAATGTTTTAAGTTTTGATGATGCTCAACTTATCCATCTTTTCTTTATTCTTTGTTCTTTTGGTGTCTTAATGAAGAAGTCATTGACAAATTCAAGGTCATGAAGATGTATGCCTTTGTTTTCTTCTAAAACTTTAATCATTTTAGCTCTTAAATTTATGTCTTTGATACATTTTGAGGAATTTTTTGTATACAGTATGAGCAGGTATCAAAAGAACCAGCTTTTATTATTTTTTACTTATTTCCATTAATTTCTGTGCGCATCTCCTGCAGTTCCCTTTGTGATTTAAATTAAGCTGGTTTTCATGTGCATTCCAAAAGCATTTCAATGTGTAGTGCTCAATATATATCAATCAGATCTCCTGTACATTTGTGTTATTTGGATCACCTGTATCCTGTTTTAATATTTTTACCTACTTGATTGGTCCTAAGTTGGGAGAGAGGAATTGAAATCCACCTGCTGTCAATCTTGGTATACTTTTAGACTGCTTGTCCTTGAAACTGCTATAATTGTTATTTTTTGACCATTGCTTTTATGTCTCGGATTGCACAGATACTCATAACTATTAACATTCATTATAAGTTGCACCCTTCACCCTACAAAAGATGCCCTACTTTGTCTTGTTTAATGCTGTAGACTCTGAGTTTAACCTTGTGTGATATTTAGATCATGGCCTCTGCTTTTTTTCTTTCTTTCTTTTTCCTTTTTCTTTCTTTCTTTTTTTTGCTATTTGCTTGCATTTTCCTGTTGTCTTTGCCTGTTCTCTTATTTCTGAGTTTTCTGAATCACTTTGTGTTTTGTGTAGCTCTTATAATACAAACTGAGGGTTTAGATTTGCTTTGTAATCTAATATGAAATAATATTTATAACAGGTAAGTTAAGCCCATGGACATTTATTAATATGACAGATATATTATGACAAATCGTAGTTCTGATATTCAGGAAGGCTTGTATTTTTGTTCTCACGGCAATCTTTATACTGGTAACTTGATATGTTGCTGAAGCTCTATTTTTGTAGATAGTATTGACTGGCATTTGCATTCTGTCACCCCAACCCCCGGCTTTGTTGAATCTTAATTTTGACCAGTTATGGTCAGTTCTTATTCTGCTATAGTCTCTTTCTCCCTTTATCTTTTGTCTGGATGGTGTTTGATTTCATATAGATTCTTCAGGACAGCCTCATGGAACAATATTACCTAAGTTCAGACATTTCAAAACTGTTAGTAGCTTTGTTTGCTTTGGGAAGGGCATTGTTTGCTGGCTCTAACATCCGTGGCTCACAGGTCTCTTCTTCTGGCTGTCTTCTAGATGGAAAGAACACATGCTTCTTGTTTTGGGTGCTGCTTCGGGAAAAATAAGAGACACATCTAATTTTCCCCCTATTTAGTGCCTTGTCTGTTTGCTTGGATGCCCAGAGAGAATGCTTTCTCTCCCGCTCCCTCCCTTCTTCCATCCCTTCCTTCTCCATTCTCTCTGCCCTGTGTGTGCATTCTCTCTCTCTCTCTCCAACTTCACAAGATCTGTGCCTTATTATTGTCTGTTCTGATTCACGTTTCTCTGGCCTATCATACGCTCTTTCAAGAAATGGAGTCAAATCTTCTCTTATTCATTTTCATGGCTTCTCTTTTCTTCTCTAGTTACATTTGTGTTGGATTTCCTTTGCCTATTGTAGATATCATTTTCCCCTCTAATCCCCTTTAGTTCTGTCTTACTCAATTTCATTTTGATTGTATTTCTTTATCTGTCCCTTATGTCCTTTTACTGTTTTTTTTTTTTCCTGGCAGCGTATAGTCTATTTCCTATACTTTCCAATTGTGTCTTTATTTCTCTGGTGGTTTTCCTTGTTTTGCTAGAGTTCTACTAGCTCACAATTCATTTCCTCCCATTTTCTTGCAACTTTCCTGAATTCTGGAATATTTATTTTGTGGTATTCTTTTAAAGAGATGGCTACTTAATTATTAAAAAAAAAATTCATGGTGAAATGTTAATGTATAATTTTGTTTTTGCTTCCTAGTAATTTTTTTTTTTTTTTTTGCAATTTTTTGGCTGGGGCTGGGTTTGAACCCACCACCTCTGGCATATGGGGCCAGTGCCCTACCCCTTTGAGCCACAGGTGCCACCCTCCTAGTAATGTTTTTTAGTGGATGTTGCTTGTCTGTTGATGAATTTTGCACCTCTTTTCAAATTTTACCTTATAGTAAGTTTGTATCTATGCTCTGCCAGTTCATGTTTAAAAACTGCTTATCATTAACTGGGTGAATTTTTCAGTTCCAGCTATTTACATGTGTTCCTGCTTCACAAGCCAAAGCTTTCGGTTTCTCTGCTGCTCACAGAAAAGACCGATTGCTGAAAACATGGTTCATCTGTTGTTCCAGGACCCTTCCTCCTCCCTGAACTGCAGGGGCTCCCCCTGTGAGTTCTGCCTCTTCAGCCCAGGTGCCTCCTTGCCAACAGGGACCGTAAATGACGACACACTTCAAGGAGAGCCACTTGCTTTTAGGAGTTGTTCTCGGGCGCTTTTCAGATCTGACATCACCGAGTTCTCCTGTGGCTCAGTCCTTTCTCCTTTCCCCTTCTTCTCAAGAGGTTTCTGTCTGATTTCAGCTGGTTTTGTCAACCTTTAAGCCTATTTTGGAGGCTGCAGATTATATTTTTCTCCTTATGTCACTGAAAACGCAATTTCTAGGTTTTTTTTTCAATTCTCTTTGCTCTTTTCATGTGATTTTATGCAGAAGGATGAATAAGCTGATATGTGCAGCCATGTTCATACCAGAAACTCCTAAATCATTTCAAGGTTATCTATTAATCATGGGTTTTGTTGTTGTTGTAGTTAAAACATTGAAGAAGTAAGGTTTGAGAGTTCTAGAAGAGATGTTTCTCCACTTAATAATGAAGTGTGGATTACAGATCACAAAGACGAACCCCAAGTGACCTGGGCTCTCTAGAAAGTCAGTTTAGCTCTTGAATTAATACTTTAAGCATGGAACTTTTCCACATGAACCTTTTTTTTTTTTTTTTTTGAGACAGCCTTAAGCTGTTGCCCTGGGTAGAGTGCTGTGGCTCATAGCAACATCCAACTCTTGGGCTCAAGCGGTCCTCTTGTCTCAGTTTTTTCTTTTTTTAGTAGAGACAGGAGTCTCGCTTTTGCTCAGGCTGGTCTTGAACTCATGAGCTGTGAACCATTTTGGAGGAAAATTCTTCTGAACACTAACATATTTCTTGATTTTTTGGATCATAAAGAACCAACTGTGTGTGAATGGTTGTAGACCAGGGGTTATTATGACTATTACACTGAAATGTGGTTATTCCATTGAAGGAAGGAGTGGAAGTTGTTGACTTCCATATGAAGAGGCTGCAAAACATTTTATTTTATTTTATTTTATTTTTGGTCATACATAATTTTCTTCCCCCTCATTTTCTTATGAGTAGGTTTCTTTTTTTTTTTAAAGTGTCCTTTCTCATAGTTGCTACTATGCCTGTCTGTGGTAGTCCTTTTTATTTGAATTTCGTGAGGGCTGAGAATTTAGACAACAACTGAAGTTGTATATAAAGTAAAATATAAAGTAAAAGAAAATACACCTGTGGACCGACAGGAAGAACTCTCCCACAAGTACAACGACCATCGGGGCACAGATCTTGCAATATCAGCTTTAGTGTCTTGGCATCTGTTGCTCCTTGGATCTAAGGAGAATTCTGATTAGGAAAAGAAGTTGCATAGTTAGACTAGTTTTAATTTCATATATGCTTAATGATACAATTGTGATTGTAACATTGTGGCCGTAATTTTAAGTCACTTTTTTCTCCATAAATATCATGGAAAGTCTAAAGAAAACATTTGCCATGGCATCCTATTGCAGAGAAAGGTGTTTTTGGGTTCTCTATGCCCAGTTGTTCTAGTGTCTGGGGGAGGTGCAGACATTTGCTATGCAGGCTGAGTACATAGGGAAGATTCTAAAGTTGTTAAGTGCAAACTGCAAGATTCTAAGATTAATTGTGCCTCACTCTCCAGTGAGATTAGTGTATTATAAATCATAGAGGCATATCCCATCAATCTGGTGCCTGGGTGCAGGGAACATGATAACCCCTAACTCAGCAGAAATGTACCTTCCATCCATTATAGCATCTCTCCTGGAATAAACCACATGCTCCTAAGATAGGGCAGGGCACTGGACAGCATTTTAAAGGCATCTTTGAGATAGCTCTTACAACAGGGAAACCTTTTCTTTGGCTCCTTGGCTTATTTTTTCTACAACAATAACTTTAAACAAGACAGGTTCAGATAAGTGTTTTCTGGGCATTCAGTATCTGCTCAGCCCTGGGCTAAGTTCTCTGAAGTGTGCAAAAGAAAGAAAACTAGGATCCCCACTCTTGATGAGCCTGCTGTTTAGAATTAGAATGTTAATTCCAGTACCGTGATTTTGATGCTAATAGCTGTTGTTTATCTAGAATTTACTAAATACACACCAATAGAATATAGCAAGAAATTATTCATAGCATCATTTCAAAACACATGGTGACAACATCAGAGAAAGGAAAGCTATGTGCTGACTGGAGTAGTCTGGACTTCCCTGAGGAACACAGGCCTGGGCTAAGTCTTGGTGGCAAGGCTTTAGCGGGGTGGATGGGCACATTTCTCAGTGTGGGTGGAGATTGCATGAGAGAAATAAGGCCGGATAGACAGTGAATAAACTTAAGAGAAGAGGCTTGGAAGTAGCCAACAGTGCCCTAGAATGGGCAAGTCTTCTGCTAAGCATTCTCTACCCTTCTGTGCTCTCTGATATCAGAATCAATTCTATTTCTCTTTGGGGACATTCTTCCTAGAGGAAGTGAATTCCCACGGCATAATCTAGGTCAAGTTCATACCATTTGCCATAGGACAGCCAGTAAGTCAAGAGGCCAGGTGTTGGAGCAAGGAAAGTGGCTTTCATTCAGAGAACCAGGAAACTGAGAAGATGGTGGGTAATGTCCTAAAAAACCACTTTAAGTTAGTATGAACTCCATCCAGGTTAATACAAAAGTTGTAAAGTCTCCATCCTCCCACCCCTTTTTTACTTTTTATTATTATTTTTTTATTAAATCATAGCTGTGTACATTAATGCAATCGTGGGATCCATCCTTTTTTATGACTAAATAGTATTCTATGATGTGCATGTACCACAGTTTGTTAATCCATTGCTGGGTTAATGGGCATTTAGGTTGTATCCACATCCTGGCAATTATAAATTGAGCTGCAATAAACAATCTAGTGAAAATGTCCTTATGATAAAATCATTTTTTTTTCTTCTGGGTAGATGCCTAGTAATGGGATTGTAGGAGCAAATGGGAGGTCTAATTTGAGTTCTTTGAGGATTCTCCATGCTTCTTTCCAAAGAGGTCCTGTTAGTTTATCGTCCTCCCAACAACATAGGTAGGACTGCAAGCAAACCCCATGCCAGCATCTGCAACTTTGGGACTTTGTGATGTGGGTTATTCTTACTAGGGTCAGAAACACAGTCTTCTTAGTAAAGTATCTCAAGAATGGAAAACCAAGTGTCCACTACACTAGATACTAATATGAAGCCAGTGGATGACCTAATACACACCCACATGAGAGAAAAACTCAATTTAATTCAAGTTGGGGGGAAAGGAATTGAGGGAGGGAGAAGAGGAAGAAAGGGGAAGCGAGGGAGGGGGATTGATTGGTGTACTCTCACTTAATGGGCATAATGTAAAGGTATATGGAACACCTCTTGGGTTCGGGACACAACTACAATAGGGACTCTACCTAACAGATGTGGACATTGTAACCTAGTTGTTTGTACCCTTCCATTAATCTGAAAAAAAAAAAAGTTAGTATGAACTTTAGGTTCCTTTTTATCTTAAAGGAAGCAAGGGGGTTGCAAGAGCTAATCGAGGACAGCAGACATCTGGGTGTCAGGGAAGGTCTGAGGAGCTTGTAAAACTTCTCTGTTCTTGGTCAGTTAACTTTGAAGGGTGAAAATCAGCTCAGGATTTATGTGTGCTTTCTTTATCCAGAAGCTTTTATTGTTGTTGTTGTTGGGGATTCATTGAGGGCACAAAGAACCAGGTTATATTGATTGCATTTGTTAGGTAAAGTTCCTCTTATAATAGTGACCCATCCCTCAAAGGTGTGTCACACCCCCTGACCCCCCTACCTCCTTCTCTCTCCCTGCACCTCCCTTCCCCCTTTCCCCAATGTATACTAGGCCATCAATTGTCCTCATATCAGAATTAAGTACATAGGATTCTTGCTTCTTCATTCTTGTGATGCTTTACTAAGAATGATGTGTTCCACTTCCATGCAGTTTAATACAAAAGATGTAGTCTCCATCTTTTTAAATGGCTGAATAGTATTCCATGGTATATATATACACCACAGCTTTTTAATCCATTCTTGGTTTGGTTGGCATTTAGGCCATTTCCACATTTTGGCGATTATAAATTGAGCTGCAATAAACTGTTTAGTGCAATAGTTTAGTCCTTATGATGAAAGAATTTTTTTTTTCCTTCTGGGTAGATGCCCAGTAATGGGATTGCAAGATCAAATGAGAGATTTACTTTGAGTTCTTTGAGAAATTCTCCATACATTCTTCCAAAAGTTTGCATTAGTTTGCAGTCCCACCAGCAATGTAGAAGTGTCCCCTTCTCCCCACATCCATGCCAACATCTGCAGTTTTGAGATTTTGTGATGTGGGCCATTATCACTGGGGTTAGGTGATATCTCACAGTGATTTTGATTTGCATTTCTCTGATAGTTGGGAATGATGAGCATTTTTTCATATCTTGTTATCCATTTGTCTATCTTCTTTAGAAAAGGGTCTATTCAGGGTGGTGCCTGTGGCTCAAAGGAGTAGGGAACTGGCCCCATATGCCGGTGGTGGTGGGTTAAAAAAACTCAGCCCTGGCCAAAAAAAAAAAAAAAATGCAAAAAAAAAAAAAGGTCTATTCATTTCTCTTGTCCAGTGATATAAGGGATTGTTGGCTCTTTTATGTTGATTAATTTGAGTTCTCTATAGATCCTAGTTACAAGCTTTTGTCTGATTCATAATATGCAAATATCTTTTCCCCTTCTGAAGGTTGTCTATTTGCTTTGGTTATTGTCTCCTTAGCTATACAGAAGCTTTTCAGTTCAATTAAGTCTCATTTGTTTATTTTTGTTGTTGTTGCAATTGCCACAGAAGTCTTCTTCATGAACTCTTTCCCTAGGTCAATATCTTCTTTTTCTTTCTTTTTGAGACAGAGCCTCAAGCTATTGCCCTAGGTAGAGTGCTGTGGTGGTGTCACAGCTCACAGCAACCTCCAGCTCCTAGGCTCAAGAGATTCTGCTGCCTCCTCCTCCCAAGTAGCTGGGACTACAGACACCCACTGCAACACCCAGCTGTTTTTTTGTTGCAGCTGTCATTGTTGTTTGATGGGCCTGGGCTGGATTTGAACCAGTCAGCTCAAGTATATGTGGCTGGCGCCTTAGCCGCTTGAGCCACAGGCATCAAGCCCCCAGGCCAATATCTTCAAGTATTTTCCCCACACTTTCTTTGAGGACTTTTATTGTTTCATGCCTTAAATTTAGATTTTTTTTTTTTTTTTGAGACAGAGCCTCAAGCTGTCCCCCTGGGTAGAGTGCTGTGGCATCACAGCTCACAGCAACCTCCAACTCCTGGGCTCAAGTGAGTCTCCTGCCTCCACCTCCCAAGTAGCTAGGACCAAAGGCACCCA